>JAOSBK010000206.1:49797838-49828825 GCA_027568895.1 Erythroxylum shatona
GGAATTATAAGGGTGTATATGGGACCTGTAGCCTGTAGGTTCGTGTTTATATTGCCCTTGTTTGTGATCTCATCTTGTTTCCAATTTTATCAATGAAAGCGTTTAATTTCAAAAAATTTAATCAAGTTATACTTGATTGTAAAGTTTAAGAAACTTTATGATTAAATATGATATATTTAATAAATAAGGATCCATATGAGATATTAGATTTTATTTAGACATAATTGATATTTAATTAAAATTACAATAATTATAATTAAAGTTTAATTGAAATTAGAATTTAATTTCAATAGAATTACCAAATGTTTAGAACCTATTATAGATAGGTTTAAGGTCTATGAAACTAGTACTTCTTGTTTAATTCTCTCTGTAAGAGTTACAGAACTCTCTTGACTTATTCTGTAAATATTATTAGAGACCGGACATTTGTGACTATGATGGTTGAGACAGTTCGGCTTCAAAAATAATTTGAAAAATACAATAAAATAAAAATTAAGTTTCAGAATAAAATATAAATGACCAACACAATCGTAACTACAGGTTGGATCCTAAATGCAAGTTTATCTTCTAGAGTTGGTAATGATCACATCATTCCTGTCACACGTATAGGCTCTGTCGTCTTCATAGTGTTCTTTATGAGTGACTACCTCGTGATATCCAAATTCATCGCACTTCCCTCACACCAGCACAAAGAAATCTACCATATCTCTGTGTCGCCAGCGTTTAGGTCAGTACATTTCCACATGTACTTGACCAATAATTCAAGAACATAAACCTTGAACTACATGATGTCCACAGGAGATTTATCCAACATCAGGCAATACAAAAAGAAGAGTTCCCAAGCCTTATTTCCCCAAAAAGTTACAATAGACAAGAAGTTCGATTACTAAATACGAGTAATTTTACGTTAAAATAAGGAAACTCGGCAGAACGGTTGTAATTGATTCATTCCGAAATAGAACGAGACCAGCTTGTTTATAATAAAATCCTCTGATTGACAAGTGCCATCTGGGGATCCTTGTGAAAATGACAAAACTTCAGCTAACCATACAGAAACATAGGAGTAATAAGGAAAATGACACAATCGACTAAGCCCATATTTATTCCCTGAACGGGTCTACTGATACAATTGATCATTAACCAAATATGAGAACAAATGCTCTACAAATTAGTTTACAATCATCGATTGTAGAAAAGAAAAGATTCCAGTGCTGTTTTCCCTGTAACACAACTATGCTGGTTCAGTACGAGGAAGCCAATATCACCGCTATAAACAAACTTAATGCTTCGCAAACAGGCTTTGTGTTAAAGACGAGAAATCATAATCCTTCCCGTTCTGTGATGATGTCCCGCCTGAAGCTGGGGATGCTGATTGCGATTTGGATGTTGATTGAGGCTTACTTGCCTCTATGGTTGTGAGGCCATTAACAGTGGGAACCTGCCCCACTGAACAAAAGCTGCGAGCAAGCAACTCAATGATTATTGACATGAAATTCTGTGGAATACAAACATATGTCCAGTAATTTGTGCTGGAATGAAATAAAAATTTGCAACAAAGGGAAAAGGACGGCGCATTTTTAGAACATGGTAAAGGGGCAACATCTATCTCTTGTATAACTCTATTACTGCATATAAGTTAGCAATCGAGAGGATTTCCAAAGGAATCGTAGGAATGAACCCAATTCTCATATCTACAAAAATGACCAAAACCAATTCTCGTCTCTACAAAAAGGACCAAAATCAAGGAAGAGGGAAAAAGTCAAATATATATCTTAAGCATATTAATTGAAACAAATTGGAAATTTTGCTTGACCCAAAATTAGACAGACAGAGTCAACTACCCAAAAGTTGAGGAAACAAGATGGAATTTAGATACTGCATCGCTATAATAACAAAAGTGCAACCAGTCTCTTAAACAAGAACTCTTGACACTGAATTCAGTTGGGAGAAAATTTGAAAATCGCATAGATTAATTGTAGTTATTAAATTAGTTTTCATCAGTTTGAACAGGTAATTTCTTCAGATTATCGTAATTGTAAGACATTTATTAACGTCGCTGATTTGGATTCATCATCAGCGGGAGGAATGTGGTCATCTATCCTAGATCCACAAAGGACCAAAAGCTAGAGTATACCAGGAAGATTTAGAAAATGACAGATACTAAAGGCAAGCCAACAAGTAGGGAGGACAGTAATGCTTTTGTTGAAGACCGAAAAACATGACTCCAATGATATCAGCACAAGAAAATACTGTCTGATCATTGACAAAACGAAAAAATAAGTTCAAAAATTTTCATGGCAGAAGTACACAAAAGGGAGATTAAAAAAGAAGCCAAAAGAAAAAGAGAATTATCGAAATTTTAAAGAATTAAAATAGCTAAAAAAAACATAATCTGAAACTTCCCTTTTTAAAAAATAATAAACTTTGACTATGGCTTCAAATTAAGTTTGAAATCATTTCAAAATTATGAATTTGTCAATAACATGTGAAACAGAGACACAAAAGAATCACAGATCACACCTGGCTGTCGGGTATGATGCAGAATTTCCCACTGCTTGTGATGGTATTGTGTTTCCACTCTAGTAACAGGAGAAGTATTGGTAACATCAGAAAATTATTGAAGTAAGAAATTCTATGCATCTAAAAATATATACTGCCATATTATACAGTATACCTGCATAAGTTTCTGAAGATCAATCTGCCCAGCAATAGGCATCATCAACCCAGGGATTTGATACCCATTACTTGGCCAATTTTGGGAGGGTAAGTTACCACCATTTGATGCAGGCTGTTCAATGTTGCCAGAAAGTGTTGGGTCCCGGCCAGCAGATTTGGCCGCAGCAGCCATAAGAAGGTACTGCTGCTGTGCAAGCATCGTGAGTTGCTGTTGATGCATCGCAAATGGGGAGACAATATTGGACTACACAAAATCCAGACAAAAGATCAGATGATGCAAACTTTCACAAAATATCAATATCAAAACAGAACAGGAAAATATGGTTTTTAGCATGAAGTAACAAATTTATCCTCAATTTCATTATATGTTTAACATTTCAAGAATCCATTGATTAACATTAAATCTAACCAAGTTGTTCAATAATAGCTTTTAACAATTATATAAATTATGTCGAATTATATACCTTGTCAAAAAGACTCATAATATCATTTTTCACATCTTTCTGTGATTTGTTTGGGACCAAAGACGTTGCTAAAGGTGGTGTATCTTTAAATAAATCTTCAATTCCTGAAGTGGACTGCGTATTAAGCTCAACAGATTTAGTGGAACCAGTTTTATCAGTTGTAGAAGGATCTTCAGCGCCTGCAGCTGCAATACCATTAAGAGTGAAATCAACAGCATATAAGAATAAGGGATTTACAACTTATATACAGTGGTAAGAGATATTAGTCAAAAATATTTGCCAACATAAACGTATCTACAGAAGAAATAGCTAGAAAAAGAAAAGTAGCATCAGATCCCATAGCAGGTAAATATTGTGCAAGCAAGCGAGGGCATACATACATTGAAATCCTGCCCAACTACTATCATCATTGGAAGATGGCACCGAATCATTTTCGCTTGGTTCATCCATGGACAGCATGTTGAATAGGTCAGTGGCAAAATCAATTTTGGGTGGAGAAATAACTGGAGCAGTATCTACTGTCTTTTTTGTTGCTTCAGTTGGCTCCACAAGTTGTTCGGTTTTCTCAACTGGTTGAGGCTTAGTAAAAGAGGTAACCTGCTGATGCACATGCACATGCATTGAACATTCAGCTATTCTGGAGAGAACAAGTTACAACAAGAATGTAGAAAGAAAAAGCATTGTAAAAGACGTCAACAAAGAAAATAAGCTGAGATACTCCACATCAATAAAGCTGCCTAGATGAGATATTAGCCTGTTGGCTTTAGTTAGTTATTCTTCAAAGTTATCTTTAAATAGAGAGCTTTTATGAAAACCTATATTTCTCATGACATGGAACACATCTTGTTTAAGAGCATTTGGCAGCTATTTCATAATGGTTCTTGAAAACAGAGGATTCACCAATTGCAGGAACGAAATACAGCCCCCCAGACATGACAATGTTTTATCCTCAGCTCGTCCCTTTTAAGAAATTTCAAGTTGAGATGTAGAACAGTGTGGAGCAAATCCAATAAACTCCAGGATATTTCTGCTAATGTAATAAAATTTTACAAGAGCTAAACTAAAAACAAATTTACTTTCTTCATATATACAAAACACATATGACAATGTAGATGCTTATTATTTCTTCAGTCCACAAAATTTTCTCCTTTTTACCAATTATAACTCCATAGTTCATAACAGAAACTACGAATATAATGTCAAAGTGTTCCAACTTACCAGCATTGGACATACGAAATGCAAAGATACCGCCAAAAGGAATAAAAAGTGGAGAAGGGAATAAAATTATATAACCTGTTCTGGTCCCCTAGGTGGAACAGGAAGGCTCAATCTTGAAGCAGGAAAGCTCTCTTTTGAACTTGGTCTATTAGAATCTTTCCTTTTCTCAAATAGATTCTCAGAACTGCTACCAAGTGCATGGCCACTTCTTTCGCTAGAAACCTGCCGATGAATAGGGGATCTTTCTTCTTGCCCTCTAGGAGGAGATACTGGTTTTCGATCTTTGGATACCCATCTTTTTTCTTCATACCTTTAGTTGAAATGCAATAATCAAAGTGTAAATTATATGAAAAAAATGTAGTTATATATAATAAATTAAAATCAGACCGTGTAGGTTCTATCTCTAGATACATACTTTGCACGAATAAAATTCTCAATCCCAACTCTATCATAATTCGGGGGTAATTCTGCTTCCCAATAACTATTAGCCTTCTCATTTCCCATTGCTGAATAAATTACAAAGAAGCAGGTTATTACTAGAATGGTAATTTTGTCAGCATGACGTAGTCTGACTGCAAGCATGGCCAAATGAATGAACTTACAATGAATAAAAGCAACCTGCTCTGGAAGCCATGTGTCAAGAGTTGCAGATCGAACCTGCAGGGGAAAAAAATGAAGACTCAATGATGCCCTCTAAAATTTAATAGACGCCAAATTTATTTTATTGTCAGTGCTAAAAACCTACTGTATAAACCATGAATATATTAAGAAATAGATGGACCAATTTGTTCACCAGCCATAGGTACCAAATTTTAATGGATGCAAATTTCCTGGGAGAAGTGAAATGACCTATTTGCTACCACCACCAGAAACAATATCCTGTACACGAAAAAGAAAATGCAACACTAGCATCTAGCCTTAAATCCAAGAAATTTTAACTGTCCTGATTGGAGCATTACCAACATTAGAAACACAAAATCTCGATTACGAAATTACACAACTAAACTTAAGTAACTAACTATAACAATTTGTCGTCTTTACAAATAACAAATGTACAACTACGGAATCACTACAATCAAGAGATGGGAACCCTGGGTAAGTTCAATGGCAGCTTATATAGACTGTAATGTGCCAGAAGTAAAATTATAATGCGAGTTTTATCATCATAAGATAAGAATAAAAGTTGGAAGTGTCAACAATACATAGAATTAACTTTCCACATAACTGATGGAGTACACAACCAAGTCATAGTGGAAAGAAGCAACTTTTAAATCCATTACCAACCTGCTTACCCTTTATGTGCTTCAAGAAAAACAATCTTAACGTATCACTAACACTGACTAAAAGTTTTACAAGAAACCTGATAGAGCTAAAAGGCCATTGGTATACAGTAGGCGTAAGAAGAAGTTGGAGAATCCTAGCACATGAGTTAGTTACAAATATGGGACAGGTGTCACCTAATAATTGGGGTAGGATGGGATATAAAAGGAGGGGAATGACATGTAAGGGGTATGCATGAATTTCTGGACTGTGAGTTTGTCTAGGAGGTACAGCCCCTCATATAGGCTGATTTGTATTTCAGTTGTATTGGCTTACGTCTACTGAATATCCATACATCATACTGAATCGATGAGATTGTTGGATCAATCTGATTCATTTATTCCAATAATACAGTAATATTTGAGTGGGTTCTATCAAAACCTTATCAACTTTGTTATAGAATAAGATTCTAAGGAAGCCGACGTGCCCGGTCATTCTACTTCAAGTAATTATGTCATATTCAGAATGCAGCACTCTATAAAAGAACTCACCTTAGATATGTGTACCCCAAGACTTCTATGAATCCCTGAACATTGCATGCATATAAAAATCCCCAAGTTTACACTCGCCCACCTTGGACCTCTGCATCACAAGTAAAATAAGATAAGGAAATTAGCAACTTATAAAAATCACTACCTAAAACTTCAGAGAATGACATGCATCCTGCTATCATCCGATCTAAGAAGAAATGATACTAATATAATATTTTCCTACAATAGCCATTACTTTCATGGCAATAAGACTCTGATGTCAATCAATATACATACTTGGTTTTGCAGTCAGCGCATTCCCTATTCTCAGGCAATTTGAGAAGTCCCTCCAAGATCTACATATGTACCAAGTTAACAGATAAACCAAAAAGAAAATATAACGTTAGATTAAAGAGAAAATCAACACCATGTATCCAGTAATTGTTTAATACACAGTTATGACATAAAGTATATGGTAAATCCAAATGATGTATCATCAAAAACCAACAGTGCCACATCCACAATGCCAATTAGATCCAGGTTGCACCAACTCCAGCTATATAAGTTCTAATGAGGACCTAAGTAAACAAATTCCAATAAAATTACTTCCAATTATGTAATAAATCATAAAGAGAGGATAGACTAACCAGGTATTTGACGCATCATAACCTAATGAAAAACTTTCTTAATTAATTGGTAAAAGATCATTGTCCAAGATCCATATTAACACTAAGGATGAATAAAGTTTTCGTAAATCAGTAAATGAAAAACAAACGCTGATTTCTAGGATTCATAACCTAAACCAAACCAAACGAAACCATCAATCCAACTCATTCAGAAAGGTAAAAGTAACCTAAACCTTTGATTACGCCGTATTGAAGTATTCCCGAAAGCGTTCACTCAACAAGAAATTCTAAATACGCAATCTTGAAACAATAGATTGTCATTTTCTGGGTTCCCCCGTCTCCTCAGCCATCATTAATATAAAAGTCAATTTGTTTCAGCAAATAATTTTACAGATCTGTCTTCAATTAATAAGACAACGGGATCGAATCTAAGAATAACAAAACCATATGCATCAATAAGCCAGAAAATCTACCAAAAAATACAGAAACTCCACGTTGAAAAAAGCAACAGATCAAATCACGCATCAAAACATACAGAAGCGGCTTAGGTGTATCTAGTTCCAACAAAACTTCATCGGAATATCAGAACGGAACAAAATTGAATCGAATCGTAGAATCGAAAAGGTGAGGGGCAAAATGGGGAAATTATACAGAAGAACGCAGAACGAAGAAAAAGAAGAACCTTTCTGTGCCTGGCATTGAGCTCTTTAGAGACGTTGGCCTTCTCGTTCATGGCGGACCGTAAAAACAGAAAGAAAACGGCTAATCAATCGCGAGAGGGATTGAGACGAAGGAAGGAGAAGGATATAGAATCGAGGTCAATGTGGTCCTTACACAAACTTTCTCTCTCTTGAGTCTCTCTTTTGTCTCTCTGGATTATTAGAGAAACAAAATAAAAACGGGGAAGAGAGAAAAAGAGAGATCACAACAACACAAGACACCAAACGAAGGTGCGTCTCCTTTTCTCGTCTTTTATTTTCCCCCTCCTTCACCTTTTCTATTTTCTTTTTTTTTTCCTTTAATGACATTCCTATGGGGTGGGATTGAGTGTAGAACGATCTTACCAGTTTCGCGGGGTTGAAGATGTCGCCCAATACATAACGGACGTGTGGAATTAGAGAATTGTGATGAGAGATAATCCGCTGAATAAATTTGTCGACCTCAACCAATTCTTTGTTTATATTTAACAAGATGATAAACTTTTATTAACTTGAATTCGTATGCTATGGAAAATATTTTTCTACTTATGGAAACTAATAAAAATGTCTTCATATTATTTACTTTTTTTCTTATATCCCTTAATTAGATAAATAAGTAGCTTCTAATTGATAGACAAAAAGTGTAAATTAAATCCTAAAATTTTTAATAAAATATAAATTAAATCTTAACATTTTGGGATGTCTAGTATTTGTAAAATATAACAAGTTGCTTTTGCAATGCTTTTGATGGTAATAGAGCTTTCAAAACCCCAAGTTTGTTCTTGACAATGAACAACAATACAAACAATGAAGTTCATGGATTACCCGAAGTTTAAAGAGTAAGTAAAGCGGAGAAAGTCAAATCTCAATATAGAACGACAACTTGGAAAGATAAACGATCCATTGTGAACATTGTTGCAAGGTGATAATAATAAGAAAATTAAAGATCAAGTTGATAGGGCATATGGCCCAGCAAGATGCCTTCAAATTCAAAATCCTACACCATTGGATTATAACAATAGTTCTAAGGATGTAAAAGAAGGTGTTGATCAAATATGTGGTATAGGAGAATATAAATATAGACTAAAGGCTTATATCTCATCCTTTAATGGTGATATAGACACAAAGGCACTGTTTGATTGGTTAGTAAAGATAGAACACTTCTTTAACCACGTCAAGATGTTTTTAGGAGAAAAGAGTCAAGTCGGTGGCTTATATGCTGAAAGGAGAAGCATTAGTATAGTGGGATCGGTTGAAGAATACTAGGAGAAGAGAGGGAAGCAATCTCTTTATTGAGAATGATGAAATAATTATTGAGGAGAATATTTTTATTGTGAAATTATGAATGATATATCTTTGATAATTTTCAACAATGCCACCAAGGAGACATGAGTGTTCATGAATATACCACAAAGCTTTTAAAGTTAGTAGCCACAATCAATTGTTTGAAACCAAACCTTAACAAACTTTAAGGTACTTAAAGAGGATTAAAGCCAAGTATAAGGGATAAAATTGGGATCCTAAAGGTGCTAACAATTTATGATGCAAAATATATGCTTAGTGAGAAGTTATAGGAGTTTAAGTTGTATGAGAATGAAAAGGCTTCCATTAAGAAAGGAAAAGAGGGGTGAATGCAACTCCTACATGTGGTATTGGTAGGAAAGTAACACTAATGGTTGTAATTCAATTAAGGCAGTTCCAATAGACTCTAAATCCACCAATTTTTATGCCAAGCCAACTCTTCCTAAGTGTTATAAATGCAATAAACTAGGCTATAAATCTAATGAATGCCCAAAGAGAAAAGTGGTAAATACAGTGGAGCAATATGAAAATTATGAGGAAGAAGAAATTTGTGCACCTAAAGGAGATTATTAAGAGGAAGAAGATGATGATGATGATACTTTTTGTGAGAGTGATTAAAAGGTTGATGACATCCCACGAAGAACAAGATGATCTACAAAGGCATAAACTTTTTTTGTATAGGGTGTATGGTATAATTGTGCTTATCTGAGTTGATTATTAATGGAAGCAATCAAGAAAATATTATAAATAAGGCAATGGTGAAGAAATTGAAGTTGACTATCGAGCCATATCCTGGACCTTATAATATTAGATGGATCAATGATGTTAGAAAAACCTTTGTTAATAAACATTATAAGATACCATTCCCAATTGGTAGATATTATGATAAGCATTATTATGATATTGTTGATATAGATGTAAGCAAAATACTTTTGGGTAGACCATGAGAATATGAAATTGAAGCAATGTATTCGAGTAAAACAAATATTTACCAATTTATGAAATATAGAGTGAAATATACCTTAGCAGTTATAAGTAGGAAAAGGGTGTGAAACCTAATAAAGAGAGCAAAAAACATTTACTAAAAAATTTATAGTGAGATAAAAGAAACAAGGGACATGCATTTATTAATTATAAATGGGGAAGAGGTGAGAGAAAATACAAAATATGAAATATGAAATTCTCTTAAAAATTCAACCTATTTTAGAGAAATTTTAGGATGTAGTTTCTAATGATATACCCAATAAATTACCTTGTAAGCATGATATCTAACAGCACATTGGTCTAATCTCAAAGTTAGTTTACTTAGCTCACCTTACTACTGTGTGTGTATAAAAAAAAAAGAGAGAGATATTAAAGAAAAGGGTATAAGAACTAATTAAGAAGAGTCATATAAGGGAGAGTAAGAACTCATAAATCGTCCCTACTTTGTTTATGCCAAAGAAAGATCACACTTAGAGGATATGCCTTAATAATAATGCAATCAATAAAATTACTTTTAGTTATAACTTTCATATCTCAACTTAAGGTTAGATGATATATTGGATCAATTAAGTGGATTAGTTATTTTCTCTAAAATTGACCATGTAAGCAATTACCACCAAATAAGGATAATACTTAGTGATGAATGAAAAATTGCATTCAAATCAAGAGATTAATTATATGAATGGTTAGTTATGTCGTTTAGGTTGACTAATGCACCAGATGCGTTTATACTCCTTATAAATTAAATGCTACAACCTTTCATGAGTAAATTTTATTAGGTTGATGGGTTTTCAAAAATGACACATTTTTTACCTTGTAAGAAGAAGACAAATGTTGCTTTAATTACAAAATTATTCTTTAGATAAATGATGAAACCCCATAGTGTTCCAAAATCTACTACATCCAATTGTGATACCAAATTCTTGAGTTATTTATGGAGAATTTTATAGGGTATTTTGATTCTTCTCTTAAATCTACAAACTAATGTATAAACATAAGTGGTGAATAAAACATTAGGTAATTTGGTGAGATACATATGCCTTAACAAGTTAAATAATTGAAATTTTCTTATTACCCAAGTTTATTTTGCTTATAACAACATTGTCCATTACTTCATTGATCGTTCTCTAATTTTTATGGTTTATACTAAGGTTCCTAATCATGTTCTTAATTTTGTTAAATTGCCTAAGCAAATAATTTCAATGTCAATGTTTAAAAGTTAGCCAAAGAGGTACAAAAAGTTGAAGTGGAGGTGAAAGAGAAGCTTGCAAAGGGCAATAGAAACACAATACTAATGTTGACCACCATAGAAGAGCTCAAGTATTTGAAGTTGAAGATGAGATTATGGTATTCTAAAGCAAGATAAAATTATTGAAAGACAAATTGAATTTTAGGCAAGGACATATGGACCATTCAAGATCAATGATGATGTTTATATTATTCAATTGTCTTTGTGGATGGGTAACATCAATCCTACATTCAATATGTTGTTTTTATGTTACATCACCTAGCTTTAATACAAGCCAACTCCACCAAACAATTGAGGAAAATAAAAAGGCTTGACACGTAACTTTGTCAGGTTATTCGCTTATTTAATTCAAATCAATTTTGTTTACTTGGTATGAATTGATAGCACAAATGACAAATTTTAAACTTATAAATTATACAATTAAATATGTTATAATGATTATTTTAATAACAGTTGCATTTATTTATGTGGAACTAATGTTTCTGACTGGGGGTTAAATAATCAGCAAAGGAAGATGAAGGTAAATAAAAAGACTATGCGAAGGTAAAGTAGGAAGCAAAATAATGGCCTGAGAGGAAGTAATATCACATTAAAAACATCGTAAGAGGGTACTTTGTGCAGGTGCAAACTTGAAGATTGGTGGGTGATTGGTTAATATGTTTGAGAATGAATAAATGGTTAAGTGATAAGATGCAATAAGATATTTGGTGGTTATCATTATAGGAATATTATTTTTATGTATGACTTTCGGCCATTACTCAATACTTCTATATTTAAATCTGACAGCAAGTATACGAACGTGACAGTTTTTGTCACGCGTGCATTTTTTATATAATTAATTATAATATAATTAATTAATTAATTATATTCTCTTATTAGTAATTAAATATAATTAATTAGATTGTATTAAAAATTGACGTAACATAAAAATTTAATAAATTTTTATTTCTCAATATTTTTAACAAACTAATCATTATTAATAGTAACGATAATCATTCATTCTTTCTAATCAACCATCATAATTATAATGATTAGATTTATTTTCGATCTTCATTATATTCATTATTTCATGTGAAATAATCCTAAGTTAAATTATATGTTGCAATAATTCAGAAATATAATGATTAAAAATATGAACCAATTTAGTCTATTTAATAATAAATTTTTTGACCAATTTTTAGTATTTAGTTCAATTTATTTTAATATTTTTTTGTTAAAAATTAATTTATATATTAAGTATTTGACTTCTGTTGTAAATTAATCAATTTTTACAAATCAAAATATATTAATTAATTTTTATTTAATAATTTTTAATTTAAAATTTAAAATTTTTTAATGGTTAAAAAGAACATTTTTTTAATCACATCTTATATATTTCAACATTTAACCGATTTTATTATCAGTTTAACCTTTTAAAAGTTAAACTTGGACCTTGGTTTAAATTCTATTTTGATTTTAAAATATTGCATAAATATTAAAAACTGTTGTTTTTATATCTGTTTTTTTTTAATAGTTTGGTTTTCTTTTTCCTTTCGCTTCATCAAAAAGTAGGGTTTAAACTTTAAAGAACGCTAATAAACAAATCAATACATAGCGAGACGCTGCGTTTTAGGGACCGAAAAGTGTCTGAATAAGTATTGTCGTAAACCTGTTGCGTACACCTGTCGAACTTCCTCTCCAGCAAAATTTGCCGACTAGCAGGCTGCTCGTAAGTTTCTCTTTATTTTCCTCTCTGTGATTTTAGGGCTTGTTCAATCTTTCCGAAATTGAGAGTTTGGTTTCATTCGATTCCTGGGGAAGTTCATAAAAGGATGAAAAATCCAACAATCTACTCTTTTGTTTCCCTTTGAACTGCTTCTCATGGTTTCCTTGTACGTTCCCTTGGTGCTTTTCATGTAACTTGGGTTGGCTTTAATTTTGTTTCTACTAAAAGCGTCCGAAGAATGATTGAGAAAATGTTTTGTTGGGTATTAAATTTACTATATCTTCGGAGTGGGAAAGCTAGTTCTTGAATTACTCTTGAAAGGGGCTTCTTATAGTTTATGATTTTGTGTTCGCTTGAAGGGAAGAACACACTCTTAGAAATTTTTTTCTTTTGATTTGGATTTGAAAGGAATTTTTGCTTTTTGGCTATTCGTTAGCATTGGAAAAGAAAGAAAATTTCTTTCTTGATTAATAGTCTCTGGTTGTTGAGAGTAACCAGCAAGACTTTGATGTTTGGGCCACCATTCGACATGGGTTCTTCTCTATCCCTGTGGCCTTTCAGATAATTTAAGTACCTAAGAAGTATATTTTTTTTTTTTGGAAAATAAGAACTATCTTTTTTTCCCATTGACAAGAAAATGAATGATTCCATACCAAGAAAGTAAGATTGTTTATCAATGCATAATAATGGGAATCAACGTAAGCTGCACATCAGAAACAAAGGATGGCAGATACCTAATCCCAGCTTTGATTTGGTGACTGGGAATGAGGAGGAGCTTGAAGTACAATACGGTTCATGGCTTTTGTTGTTTAACATTTTCGGTATAATCGTTTTTATTTAATTTTCCTTATTTTATTTTGCCAGTTCACCTAACTTTAGGATCGATTTGGTTATTCAACTTATGCCTTGCTTCTTTTAGGATATTTTCATGATTTCGACAATCATACTCGAAAGTAAAAAATGGTTAGGATGGAGCTATTTTGAGCGTTATTATCTACTTCCTGAACGTAACTTCACTCAGATCATCCGATTTCAGTCTGTCTTTGATTCTATGTTATCACTTTATTTATTTTAAGCATTCATTCTTTTCTTTCGTTTGGTTCATTCTCTATTATTCTTATATCTTGTTGTTTGAGCACACGACTAATGTAAAAGAGGATTGACTTGGTCATTTGCAGGCCAATGTGCCCTTGATCAGAAGATGGAGGGTAGAGCAGGTATGCAGTCCAAAGACCAATGGAATCAAATGGGTTGTGAAGAAAAGAAAGTGGTGGTTCATGAAGAAATGAGGAGAATGAGCCAACTTCCTGCAAACAGCTCGTATGCCACTCATCGTTTGCGAGTTCTAAACAAAATTCTGCAGCTTTTGTCCCTCGAGGTATGACAAATCTACAAAACTTGATGTCTCATAATAGAAGATAATAGTATTTGACAGCTCGCATCACCCTCTCATGAAACTATTCAGATGCATTGCTTTGCTAAAGAGAGAAAGTTTTCCATGAAAAGAACTGTTTTTTAACAACATAAAGTGTTTTTTCTTATCTCTAATCATACATTAAGTTTTGATTCAGAAGCAATTGTGATGGTTGGTGTTAAACTCTGATGCCCAGTTTCTCGCCTTTTCTTTTTCTCGCATTACTCCAGAGGACCACATCACAGGATGAAGAATTGGAATTGCTTTTCGCAGGCCTGCATATGTAACGTCTATTTGTTAGATGATATGTAATTGTTAGCTTTTGAGTTTGGAATCTTTTGATTTGTACGGAGTTTGTTGAACAATTTTAGGCGTTTTGGCTGTATATATATATAGTAGTTGAGACCAACTTGGTTACAAGTATCTTACCCACTTAATATTCACTTCTATGAAGAGGTAACTATGGAAAATGCGTAAACATGGCAGTGCCATAGATGTGGAGGCTGATGATAAATGATGTCTAACATGCCTAGATTCTGCATTCCATGACCTCAATCGGGACTACTTGAAATGAGATAAACTTACTAAAACTTACTAACCCACGTGTCTATTATGTAAGCAAATGGCTCATTACCGTGTAGTCATATATATCATATTTCTACGGTCTGCGGTGTATGTATATATAATGCACCCTATCTTCTAGTGGGATCGGTCACCATATTTGACAAGGAAAGCCACAAGTATGACTTTGGGCACCGGTGAGAAAAATGTTCGTATTAACTTGTAACGCCTCCTCTAGGTACAGCAGGTCCTAACAAATCCACGGCTTGTGTTCCTTATCTATTAAGAAGATGACAGCAAAGGTAAAATCATGATCTTTATCTCGTCACCAAATTAATCTATTTAGCTCAAGTCTCTCAGCAGCCTCTCTCTGACCAAATGTCCTGAAAACATTCTTTAAAAAAGCGAGCTTTAGTTCGTTTGACAAGGGCGTAAATTTAACGGTCTTCCTAGTGAATGACCCGGCGAGGCTCTTTGAGAATTCGCTCTGAGCTTACTGGTAGTTGGCATAACTACTGGTTAATTTCATGCAAGTGCTAATCATTTCCTAATTGAATAATTTCCAACCGTCCCATCTACATTTACTATGCATATCTGCGGGCCTCCAGCCCTCCACAAACGTAACATTTTGAAAATTTAGAAGGGTTGTTTCGTAGGAAACTTCAGTATATTCATGTTTGACTTGTGGCTCTGCATCATCCTTGAATGGAGTGTCTCCGTTCCAATATTGCTTCTCAGAATCTTAGTAAGCAAATGCCAAACATGTTGTTTGTTACATTGACAGCAATTTGTCTTCGCAATGCTTAGGAAACTTACCTTTTCGTACACATCCTTATCATTTATTCCTACATGTATTATTCAGAAAGATTGAAACTGTCCACTAAACTTCAGATTCGGAACATCTTATAAATCAGGTTCCAGATTCTGAATATTCTAGGACAGTATTTACAGTTTCAAATGCTAATAATATGATGGCTACACAATTTTTTATACCTTCTAGCTATCGAATTGGTCTATTTGGAATAACTTCTTGAGAGTGTAAGGGCCGAGGACGAAAGGACTGGGATTATCGCCCCACATGTGGTCTGCAAATTGCTTGTTAGTGTATTCGGTGAGATGAACAGAGTCCCAGTACACAAATTCGTGTGGGTTTTCACATACTTCATATGCCATTCCTCTCTTATCTCCGCAGCTAAAATCTGCTCTGAACTTCCCGCTTCCACAACATGCTGAGTGCCCCTTCTCATGACCTTTTGTTTAAAACAAAGAAGCATCTAATTTTAGCAAGCAACCCCAAGAAATAAAAATAAACGATAAACCAAAGAACATTGACTCGCTCGCTTGCAAGTTAGCTCATGCTTGATGATGAATTCACTTGCAGAAAATGTCAATATGTATACAATAGTAATGCGTGAATGAGTACATAATCAGATGCTTTTGTAGACAGAAGCCGAACCAAGTAATTACCCCTCGCCGGTTCATGGTTTGATTTACAAAGAGTCACGCCACCTCATTCTCGTTTGGAATATAGTAAAAGAAGGCCATATACTAATACCAGCCAGTGTCGCGATAATTCATTTAGTCTATGTAGCAGAAAGACACGTGACTAAAATAATTTAGTGTTTTGAAGAAGGGAAGACTATCACCATGTGTTGAGCTCAAAAGGTTTAGCCTTTCTTCAATGTTGCTGTGAAGATCAAAAAGTCCATACTTGAACCCCTCCAATTTATACTCTAATTCAACTAGAAGATTGAATAGAGCTTTGTTATGCATTTTTGCTAGCACTGAAAGTTCTTCCATGCACCCATCCTCCTCCTGTGGCCTCAAAATTCTCACAGCAGGAAAACAGCCCAAGTTTGGCAAGTTGATAAACGCAAATTTCCTGCCTCCAAGTTCATGTATTTCCTGTAGAATCAATGATATCAGAGCAACACTACTTCATCAGCTCAAAAACTGCTAAAGTGGATTTCTTTTATACTAAAGCAGATTAGGACCAAGTTGTTGTCTGCAAGAACCTATTGAAGAAAAGTTGGTTGGAAGCTTATATATAAATGGGAGTGTTGTAGTATGAATGCCTTAAGATATTGAGCGAGCGTGATTGATATTTACTTACCTCAATGACAGATGTTATGTTGCCAGTGACCATTCCAACATATTGGGAGTTGGTGTATGTATCTAAAACAGAGGAGTCGGTCCAGACAGGGCCCAAGTAGTCATTGATTCCAATGCAAAAGAAGTAAACCGCGTTGGATATTATGGTCTCCGCTGCATCAACGCCTAACTCGTTTGTTAACCATGTTTGCACCTTCTTAAAGTGGCTTAACTGTGTACCGAGATCAATGACCATCTGATAAGAACAGACAAGTTTACATCATTTATTTTCCTGCTATGATTCAATAAAAACACAGCTTAACAACTTAAATATCATTCTTCCCGAGTTCTAGGATAGCAATTCCTTCCCAAGTAATTAAGTTAATTAGACTATTATAATGTCAAGCGACAAGTAATTAAAGTTCACACATCGTTATGAGTGGAAAGGCTTCTTGAGATACCATCATTCAAGATACTAACAAAAAAAATGGTCAAAGAAGCTGCAAAACTGCTCAAGCTCCAGTCCTAGTGAAGAGGCTAGATCTGAGGTGCCTCGACTATACACTACTGTAACGCTATACTCACATCGTCTCGATATGTTTCAACCAAAGCTCCTCCTCCACCGGAGGCAAAATTTGCTCCATAGTGGTATTCTGCCCCAGGTTGAAGAAAAGGCGGAATAAGTGGAAGATTTGCGTATTGAGCTACAACCAAATTACCATTTAGTTAGCACTTAGTCCAGGAAGAATATACATATCTTGGGGTATAACTAATCCAAGTCAATATATGAAAGGTCGCCATATCACCAACAAAGTCCGACATGACACGTCCATCGGAGTAGCGTCCGGTTGGCGAGTCGAAGTGCGTTTGGCCATAAGGCCAGAAGTTGGCTTGTTGGTCGACGGTGGTGTTGATGAAGTTGTTGTTGCCAACATCAACATAAGAGTCTCCGAAGATGAAGAGGGCAACATGTTTTTCAGGCTTTACTTCCACTGTTGCTTTGCAATTGCAGCTCCAAGAAAAAAGGGCTACCTGAAAAGACAAAACAACCAAGATAAAGCTTCCTAGCCTGGCCATCGCTAACCCGCTGCGTTATGCCGAACAAAAAAGAATCTCCATCTACTTATAAGAAAAGTTATACCTATCAATTATTGTCGTTGGAATTTGGTAATATATATAATTAATGAAACTTTTAGTAATATAAATAAATTTTGAAAAAATTGATACAGATGGCTCCGCACCGCTCAGTTTCTTCCACTCCTCTTCAGCCTACATATTTTAGGAAAACAGTCGTAATAGGGACGCATGCAAACGTTAACTAGAAAACATAGAAACGCCATCTGCGCGTGATCCAATGAAAAATAATAATTACCTTCTTCGATAAGGACACTTAACGGTCTTTCTTCTGACTTCTCGTTGGCAAAGCTAACCGCCTGCAACCGTCAAGACACACTGACTGTTCTAATGCATTCTAGCTTCAATTAAGAAATTTCCCGTGACTTCCTGGTTTCTTGTATCATATGGCATATTAAGATAAAGTAATTAATGTTCTTTTTACTTGCTATTTAAGTAGTTCAAACCAAGATACAAGAGAACATGCCTTTCTTAAAGATAGCACACCGCTGGACGCGAGTTATGGTGCGGTGTCTATATTTGGGTTTGAATATGGCTTGGGATTGTTAACTGACCGTTTCACCACAATAGCTTAAGCTAATGTGTGAGGCTCCGCTTGGTTACAAAGGCTCTGATATCATGTTAAGTGACCGTTTTACCACAATAGCTTAAGTTAATGTGTGAGGCTAACTTAATTGGTTTTACATATTCACTAACAGGGATATGGGTTATCATATAATAGAACTCAAAGTAGATTCTTTAAATTCATGAATACTCTCTCCTCTTCAGGTTTGAGAGCCCTTTATAATACTTTTCTGGTACAAGCTATTAGCCCATGCTGTAATTACGTGGTCTGTTAGTTATCCATCATCCCTTTGTTCGTGAGATTTTATTCCCCTATTTCTGTAAATAATGGTGCATATACTCCTCTCTTTAAGAAATTAGTTGTTGCTGCAATTTGTATTTAAAAGCCATTTTATTGTTCAATAAAGTCATCTGGTTTTCATCCTATCCTTTGTGAGCTTCTTTACAGGCAATCAAAACCCTGTTAACTAAATCTTGGAAGCTCTAGATCTGACATGTATTTCAAGAAAGCAATCGATGCGTTGACTAATTAGCTATTAATGCGGAATCTTTTGGATTAAGAATTACTTATTTACATTCTCTTTATATTCTCTTAGAAGATATGTGTGGGGTTTAACCTCTAAGAGCCAATGTTTAAGCCATGTTTTTCTCCATTATATATATAAAAAATAAGAGCCTAACCCTTCCTTGTTTATCCTTCACTAGCTAAAAATAAATCAAGAAACGCAGACCAATTTTAATTTGTTCACACTCATTATGCTCTTGAAAGGGACAATTCAAAAACAAGAATTCATTGAATAGGATCTTTAGATGCGTCACGTTTGATAATTCTTGATTAGAAGAAATGCACTTTGACATTCGTATGTTTTAGCGCCCAAGCACGTCGCGTGTAGTATGTGAACCCCGACGATTGTCAGTAATAACTAACGATCACAAATATCTTGATTCTTTGAATACAAATTTTAATTAATTATGATTTATCTTAATTTATGATCGATAAATGAGTTCTTTTTTAATATAAAGCACATAAAATATAAAAATCATGATAAATCTTTCATCTTTATGTTTCATTCTCTTTATTTTCTTTTTCTATCACTCTCTTTATTTTTATTTCTTTTGTATTTTGCACTTTTTTTATTTAGAAAGTAAAGATTAACTTTTGGATCATTGATAAGGAGCAATAGAAGAGCGAGCACCTAAAGATTCGCCAGTAGTTTATATGACATAACTTACAATGCAGGTTTTCAGCTGATGATTTTTTTTATAGAAAATGTTAGAAAAGTAAATCTGATTCAATTGTAACCAAAAATTCCATTTTTTTAATTTCTTGATCAAAATTTATTTTTTTATAATTTCTTGATCAAATCTCTTCAATTGAATAAATTAAAAAATAAAAGTCATAAATGAAAGGGTTAAAATATCTATAAAGTAGAGAAAAAGAACTCAATACTTGTAAGGAAAAAAATGAGTGCTACCTCTTTTATACCTTTTTCTTATTTGTAGAAAATGACACTAATTTTTTATTTTAATTAAAATATAACTCTAATTATAATTATGATTATAATTTCATTTAATAAAATAAAAATCTCATATTGGATTTTTAAAAATTTTCAATGATTTTTAAAAATTTTCAAACTTCACGATTAAGTTCAACTTAATTGAAATTAATTTTTCTATTTTTAACTTCTCTTCTATGTATGACTCATTAGGTTCTTAACCTGTTAACAATGATTATAAATTAAATTTATAATTCTCAATTTATCTAATTCCAACTTATAATTAGAATTTGATAAATTAAAACTTCTTTTGGTTTATCTTTTATTTTTCAATTAAACAAATTATAATTATGGATCAAAACTAACATCTAACAAGTCATGACTGTCTAAATATTAGTAATGTCAAAGTGATTTGACTCGTTTACATATGGTTATAATATATAATTTAATCCATTTGTTTTCTAATATTCTAATTGAACATATAGTATGGAGTTAGTATCTACTCTTTTATATTCAATCATGTTCGTTATTGTTAATTAGTAATTGATATTTGAAATTTTTTTTCAAATCTCAATTTACTAGCTAGATAATTTCTTAAATTACTAATCAAAAACAATGAAATATTCTCTCTCTAATTATCTTAGAGTGACAAATAATGTTTTGACTTACTCATCTATCTCCGTACAATTGATACTTTATATAAGTACTATCGACTAAGCTTTCCTAAATATGATATGTCATAAGTAGCATCAAAACATACTAATTCCCACATGAGATACTTTGATAATCTTAAGTCTAACGATCAATTACGCAACCATTATAATAAGGGAATCCACAGACACGTAAATAATATTCTATATGGTATCCTTATATAGGATAAGTTTAGTAAACTTATTTTATATTAAAACTCATATGTTTATCTAAATATCTTCATATTTTTAATTTATGAGATCGACTATTTCTTTCATAAGGAAGAAACATAATGTATGTTAATTCTTTTACGTTTTATTAGTATCCAATCTCAGTATTTAAATGACTACAAATAATTTATGAATAATATATAAAAATAATGTAAATTTCATAATTATGATCTCATCATAATTTCATTTGCAGTGTATAATTATCTCATGAATTTTATCATATACATTTGATTATGTATAAGATAAATAATACCTTTAAAAATTATGTCACTCAAACTTACAACCAACCGATTGACTGTAAGACATAAATCAAGAATCCCTCACTTACATTGAGTCAATCGCTTAAATATTTTATATCATATCTTTATATGACGATCATGCGACTGTTGAGATATTTAGTGAGAGCTTTTTATAAGAATCTCTATATTGGGAAATTGTTTAAACCTTACAACATTTATTTCAATTAACTTCATAATTAAGTAAAATTGTCTAAATATGTACTTGGATCTTTGACGAGACCTTAGCTCCTTTCGCACGCCAATGGCTCTAATATTCTATAGCATATTACTGTTTTAACAATGCAAGGAACTACATTAAGTTTATTAAAGAACTTCTAGTTCTGAATAATCATTTCTACTAAATAAAAAATATTTTATGGCCTTATTAGTAATAAATACTACATTAAAACTTTTCCAATATGAAAATAATATTGTTCCATATAAAATACACCTTAATCAGGACTTACTTCTAAGGTTAATAACCATATAGTTTTTAACTCCAATACTAACTCATATATAGCATAATGGATATCTTTAACAATTCATAAGTATCAAATACTAAGCATCTTTAGTACATTAATTATATATTAGGACTAGAATAGGAAAACAGCTTTGGTATTAATCTCTATGTATAATTCTCATAATCAAGGTTTTACCTTCTCATACCTAATAAGAGTTGTTATTAGACAATTATATCTTCAATAATAGAACATATATTTTTTAATGAGCAAATGTCTTTACATACTCTAACTAGAGAATACTATTATACTCCAACTAAATTTCTTGTAAATATGAAAAATCCACAATCATCTAAAAAAAAAACACTTCAATTTATCCTGAAAGGGATCTTTCATCATTTTGTAGCCTTGAACTATATATCAAATGTATCAATAAAGGCACTAGATCCGTTTAGATATATTGTTATGAGATTTAAATTTCTACTCCCACTAATTATTTTGAAAACCTTTATTCTATAGGTATGCATTGAAATAAATATTTTATTCAATGAGGTTTGTAACATTATATCTAACTCATTTAGATATTTCATATCATTTTATTATCTGATTTAGCTATAAACTTAACGGATAATATATGCTTCAACTAAGTATCAAATTCCAAAATCATTAACTTAAACTTTTTTAAATTCTTACCATCTTATATCTTATATAAAATCTTGTTAATCGATTTAATTGAAACAATTAAAGGTAAGTTATTATACTAGGCATAGCTATAGAAGAAGTAAATATTACATTATACAATATCTTATATTACATTTTTCCTGATATAAATCCATACTATTATGAAATTTAATTATGAAGAAATTCATTGAAGAATCTCATTCCTTTTTGATGATCAAAAACAATTTTTCTCACGACATCAGTCTCATCAAAATGCTTTGACATTATAATTACTTAATTTCTACTTAAATTTAAATAATTTAAACTTTTTTAAAAATTTTAACAATACTTCATTTAATTTATGTGACTATATCGTATAAAGTTATCAGTAAATTTAATGAAGTATAAGTATCCTTCTTTTCATAAATTGTTATTACATCTAACACATTACATGTATAAATTTAACAAGTCAATATCACCATCATCCTTTCATCAAATGTTGATTGGTCATCATTCAACTTAACAAGTTCCATAAGTTTTATATGATGCATAAGCAAAAGTATACATGTATCCTTATGTGTGACTTTACTAAATAAAAGTATGGTCTCAGTTATCTAAAGTTGTATTTTTTGTTAATTATGTTAAGACCTTGATTCAACATGTTCTAACTATTTGTATAATCTTAGATTGACTATTTTTACTTAACAATCTATTTTTTATCGTGCTTTGAACATTGTAATAATGATGAATCTAGATTCGTTATCAAATTCTTAAAGTATGAATTAGAGATATATGTGGTCTATATCATATCATATATTAACATGAAAAGTTATGCAATCATTTTTCTTCTTATGACAATTATTATCATACTTAAGCTAATGCTTTAATTGTTATCCATATTTATGCTTTATGTGTAACCCATTAGGTTCTCAAATATGTTGACAATGAATATAACTTAAAATGCTAAATCATATTTAGGATTAGAAAAATTAAACTTATTTAATATATCTTTAATTATCTAATTAAACAATATACCTATGGATCAAGATTGATATCTAGCAGCCCGCACGGGTAGCTTGGTTGGCCAACTAACAGGGTCAATTGGAACAAGATTGATATCTAGCAATACATCATAACCACCAAAATATTTAGGAATGTTAAAGTAGTTTTGACTAAACTTTTCGTGCATAATTTTCTATATAATTAAATCATTTCATATACAATGTTTCGATTCGACATAAAGTATGAAATTAATGTCTACTATATTTTGATTCCAGTCATATTAGTTCTCCACTATTAGCTATTGATTCAATTAATGACATTTGTAAACTACTTATAAAACATCATTTCATCTTGGCCAAATATTTTTTGATTCGATACTAATCAAGAACAATGAAATATTCTCACTAATTACTTTAGAACGATGAATTCTATCTTGATCTCTTAACTACCTCTATAGTTCATGTTACATTTAATGGTTACTGACTAGGATGTCCTGAACTAAAGTAAGTCATAAGTGATATAAAAACATGTCAAAACTTCAGAGATATTACGTAAAAGGATCATTTGTACAATGAGAATTTTCATAGATGTACAATTAATATTTCAAATGGGTTTCTCATATGAGGTCAGTTCAGTGAACTTGTTCTTTAACAAACAGTCATACGTTTGTTTAAGTATCTTCATACTTTAATCTATGAGATCAATTACTTTCTTTATAAGAAAAAATATAGCGTGTGCTAGTCTTTTTACATTATATTAATGTCCAATCTTAATAGAACATTAAATAAGAACAATTTAAGGATAATACATAAATGTAATATAAATGTAATAATTATAATCTTATTGTAATTTTATTTGTAATGTATATTTATCTCATGAGCTTTATCATATACATCTAAATATATACAAGATAATAACGTCTTTAAATTTGTTTTGTTATTTAAACTATAACTAAACCGATTAGCTCTAGAACATAAACTAACAATAAGGACTATGACAGAAATAATATACTACCTTGTAAAAAATATGTAGTTGCATCACATATTTTATTTTTGGAAAGACAATAACAAGATAGAAAAATTCATCTGTCAAAGTGATTTAACTCAACTTATCTATGCATGATTATGATGTATAATTTAATCTTTTTATCATCTAATATTTTAATTTGACATATAGTAAGAAATTAGTGTCCACTCTTTTAAATCAAATTATATGTATTCTTGCTATTATAGACATATAAATTCCATTTGAGTTCTTCATAATCAGGTCAGTTGAGTCAACTTATCCTATAATAAACACTCACATATTTGTCTAAGTATCTTTATATTTCGTGTCTTTTGAGATCAACTATTTTATTCCTAAGGAAAAAAAACATAATTTGTGTTAGTGTTTTTATGCTTTATTAATTAATGTTCAATTTTAATAGAATAATAAATAAGAATAATTTAAAAAATACGTAAATGTAATATAAATTTTATAATTATGATAAAATTATACATTTATCATATAGATTTTGTAAATAAGTAAAAGATAAAGAATGTCTTTACAAATTTTGTCACTAAAATTAGAACCAATCGATCGAGAGTAGGATATAAACTAACAAGAAATACTTTACCTTTCTCTTATTGTAGTGAGTTTGATATAGCTTTTATCGTATGTGCCAATTATATAGCTAGAGTGTCCTGATATTGTTGACTGAAAAAACAAATTTGGGTTATTAATGCATTAGACGTTGTGGTAATGATATTCACCTTTTCTTCTGGGATGCGTGTGGGTTAGTGCGTGCGTGTCTGTGTGCGCGGGTGGAAGAAATGATTCGTGTACTGTACACGCGTGGTTTGGTGTTCAGACATGAAATAATGTTGCAATAATATCCAATATCTATTTTCGTTATGAATAATTTATGGAACAGGTACTCCCGATTTCCCGTTATAAATTAACTCGAACAACTCTTAGATATAGGAGTAAATCTACAATTTTTATGTTTTATATGCAATTCAGTTAAATTAGACATATTCTAAATAGATGTGAACCACGTCACATTATTCAGAAAGATGGATGCGCTTTGTGTTGATTTTTCTATCTCACATTATTCAACAATGGGATTGACTCCAATGAACAGTCACGTTAGAAAGTCAGTCACCCCTAACCACACGACTCTTTGTTATTGAAATTATATTGCTCTCAGCGCCTCATGGCTCATCCTAATGATGTTTTCGGATAAGAGAGACTTCTTAACATACTAGGATTGAAAATATGGCTATATCTCGTTGTCTGTGGAAAATCTTATACATCTATATCTATTCTAAAATTCTTCTATATTCTTATATATAATTTTGGGATAAGCTAAATAATCCTCTTCATTTAGCGCATATATATATATAAACATTAAATCCAATTCATATTATATTAAACTTCAACAGAAAATAATGGATAGTAAATTCTAGTCTTTTATTATATTACTGAATTCTTAATGACTCAACACAGGGTTATTGGTATTGTTTGTTTAAATTCTCATATTAATTTTAGGACAACCCGACCTAGACTTAAATTGAATTTGTTATATTTATCTTATAATAAGAATAGTAAAATAAATTCTAACAAAAAATTATATAAAGTATACAACGAGTTAAATATAAATCTTATGTATAAATAATCGACAGTGAAATTAAAGCCGCATTCCCATAAATTCCAATAATACTTGTTTTGTTGGATGCCAGTGGCATCTCTGCACATCATAAAATACAAGAAAAGATAAGCCTCGTCTTCTTGTCTTCTTGTTCTTTTAAGATGTGCGCATCTTAATTTGCGTATTATCCATTTGGCATTTTGTTTGTACATTATTTTCACAAGGGACAATTACATGTCCAATAGGATCACGTGGTTACAATTTTAACATCCACGAATGTTTTCGAGATTTTGTTTGAAAATGACTCAGGTGGTGATTGTAAGACTCAGGTGGGGAGATTTGTATGTGCTTTCTACTAACTGGAAAGAGGCACAATATCATGAGTTAAGGATGAATTCTTTGATCCATTGCAGACTCAAGTTGGTAAACTATCGAACTAGAACCTCCTGGTCCTGAAAATTCGTATATTCATCTCCCTTCATAATGTATAAGTTTTATGTAGGATTTTCTCAAAGTCCTGGATATCTTTACTGTTCAAATCTGGTCCATTTAATAGTTTAATTTATTAATCAGGCAAACACCCATACATCATCATGTACATCTTTTGTGATGGGTAGAGATGAAAAATGGATGAAATTATATATTTTAGGTCTCTATTTTCAGCTTTATGCAAGAAAAACGAGACATCATCGAATTGTGAAGATCAGAAGGTAGAAGATTCAAAATTTCTCATTTTGCTGAATTTGGATAAACATTCACCTTGATATATGACAGAGATAAATTTTGCCTTCAAGAAAATAGAGTTTTAACTCGTCCAAACTTTACATGGTGTAAAGGGGACCTAGCTTACACCAGTTATTAAATGAAAATATAGTTTTGTTGTCAGTTCTAATAATATATTTGATACCATTGGACATACAATTTCTCAGCTGAAGGATCTGATTAACGGACTAAAAGAAGGACTTATACTTGGTACTTCACAAGCTTTGGTGCCTGATGATGTAGGTATAAATCTATTTTACCTAAATGGATTCATGATTTATTAAGAATCTCTAAATCTTCTTTGTTAAGAGAACTTTATTAGTAGCATATATGGAATTAATGCATAATCCTTCCTCATGTTTGGGAGAGCAAACTCCAGACCACTTGACTTTTGCACTAGCATAAAAGTCAGAGGAGCCAAACCATACATAATTCTTCAAATTTTGCTCAATGTTCTTGGTCAACTTGCGAGACAAGGACAGGTGGGAGCACTAATACGTGCTCAGACTGGATAAGATGGGAGACTAATTGAAGCCTACCTATATAGGAGGGTAGTCCATTTGTGCAATGAACAATCCTCTTGTAAATGACGTCAAAGAGAGGAACCTATTTATGATATGCAAGCCCCATATCATAAACGAGAATTCCCAAATATTTAAAGGGAGGTTCCTAATACTTAAGGCCAGGAATAAAAGCTAAGGAGCGTATTTGATCCATAGCATCAGAATAGGTATAAAAGCAACTTTTAGCATTACTGATGAATTGTCCAGAGAGCTTGAAAAAGTTAAAAGTGGATTATGGACTCTATCAAGATAGAGAAAGAGCCACTGTCAGCTTCACAAAACAAAAGAAGGTTATGTGCAAAAGCAATGTTAAATAAACCTAGTTTCGCGTAATGGAATTGGTAAATTGCAGAAAAAGTTGTTTCGAGGAGTTGCTTCAATCACAAAAACCATTGCAGAAACGGCTTCAAATCCTTTTACATCCATCAAAAGATTATTGAATTTGAAAAAAGAAATAAACGTTGACAAACTCCCATCTAAATTATTTTTAATTAGAGAATGATCTGAATAAAACATACTATTATAGATAATTAACGGGATTGACCAGCATCCTATCAGCGTTTTTGTTTTTCCTGACATATTTTAGGTCACCAAACTTGGACAATCTCCGGAACCAAATTCCGAGATAGTCTTAACTCCTTCAGCTTTTCGATGGAGTAAGGCATGATTAACAACCTAATCCTGGTTTAGTGGTTTTTGAGGTCTTCAAGCAATCCAAAAAATGCATCAGAGTCTAAGCAAGGGCAACCGGGATGTGATCCTCTATGTTAGCAACCTTGGCCTTATTCTGTCTCAGTCTATCTTAACTATTTATTTAATAAGGATTTGAGAAGAGGGCAACCACCCCTATTGTAATGCCGGAATACTCAACCAGGTAAGTCACGTATTTACTGCAATTTGACTTTCATAATTTAATAAACAATAATTATGCAGAAAAACTCTCACTCATAGCTTTTCTTTTGTCACTAATGTGGGGAAGTTAGTATGAATTCATTTTAAATTTAAAATTGTATTTTTAAATTACAAAAAATTGATTATAATCCAAATAAAATATAATAATAACCTATTCTTTTTGTTTTTAAAAATATTTTCTCTCTTTCTTCAATAATACCTTTTCATTTGAGTTTTAAAGAAATGATTATTAACTATTCAAAATTTTAAATAAGATTTCAAAACATTAATTTCATGGTAAATTTTATATTAAAAGTATAACAAATTTGACACAATTGAAAATAAAAAATTAAAATTTATGTGAAAATATGAAAAATTGTGGTCTCATAATATAATACAAACAAAATTTACAAATTGAAAACATTACTTTCTTATAATTTCCAATTTTATAATAATTTATGGACACATTTTAAAATGATTTGATTTCAATAGAATTACACAAATTTACAATGTTAATAATATGAAGGAGAAAGTAGAAATATAGTAAACGTTGTATATTAGGTTACAATTTTTCTAAGACAAGATAACGTACCCTATCCCCTCGAGTCCGATCCATCTTGTGGAGACTATACAACACACCGCACGACTTTACCGATATGGCCAACATTGACCGCCGGCCGAATGCGATCGGCCGGGTTCTGACCAACCTCACTAAGTTTGCCGTCGATTCCGCCGTCAACTACCCTCCTAAAGGCTTCTCCGGTAACCCTATTTTCATAAGCTTGTAAGGGCTGTGAGGTTGATTTCGTATATACATTGACAAGCTAAAAGTTGATCCACTAGGTTAAAGAGTTCCAAAACTTAATTTCAATTTCGATGTTTTTGCTTTTAATCCTGTCTCATCTCTCAAAATTCTCTGTTCTTTCCCTTGTTCAAGTTAATTACCAAATCCTCGTTTTCGGATAGTTGATGTTCAATTACTGTATTTGATGTCCATGGGAATTTTACGCATGTAGCAATTTAAATTTTAACATGTTAATTTTTTTAAAATAATTTTTTATATCCACCAGTGCTTATGATGCATCTTAGGTATTATGTGTGAGGAAGTATAATGAAGGCTCATAATTCGGATTGTTAGTTCTGTCTCCATTAATGCTAGCACTTGTCCTGGCCTTTTTAAGGTTTTGATCGGGATTTGATGTTTATTTCAACCCCATTTAGAAGAGATCATTGTTCTAAAATTGATTCTAAGTAGAGCTTATATTATGATTCTAAACTGATTGTTTGCTGTAATCCAACTGTTGGATTGAGGTTCTATAAAGTGGAGCAGAACCTCCCTTATCTTTCTGGGTAGCTGAATGATTTATGATTTTTTGTTCAAATCTTTCATTGCCCTTCGAATAGATCCTTGTTTGAATCGGATGTGCCTTCATTCCAACTTATGAGAATTGCATGGTGCTTTTATATGGAGCTTGCTTTTTCACTAGGATCATGGGATGTGAATGCTCTCTGTTTCATTGATAACTTCATGGTTATGGGTTTTGTTTTGTGTTTTTCCTTTTTCCATTTATTATCCTTTCTTTCTCGGTAGTGCTCAATTCTTCTACGGTGATGGTCACTGCAGGTGTGAAGAAAGTCTATAAGATTGTGCAAGAGAGATTTAGAGATGCAAAAGCCTCTGTCCTCTTAAATGAGCACAAAAAGTCTGAGGATCTTAAGTTGGTTGACAGTTTGCAAATAAAAATGGAAAAACAACAGGAGGACTTCACTAATTTAACCCAACAAAGCAGTGCATCTGGAAAATGCATCCCCGGAGTGGATCCTCCAAAGGACACACCAGATGAAGGAATCAAGAAATCAGGTGTTCAGGAAACCAAAAAGAAAAGAATCTTCATCCGATCTCGGTTATGAAATGGGGCTCATTTTAGTGGCCTGAATGCGCTAGCAGATTAAGCAGAGGGACAAGCTTCTAAATCTGAATGTAACCGTATACTTTCAGTAACTTGTAAGCTCTGTGTCATAGGTCCTTTTTCTGTGTATATCTATCCGCAAAACTCCTCCACTTGGATATTTGTATTCAAAGTTTGGGTTTGTAGAACTCAAATTCTTGTTATAATGATGGTAAGACTATGATCAGCGGGCATGGATGGTTCAAACACATGCAGTGAACAAGACAATCCCACTGCTAACTGGGCAGCTAATGGTCTTGGAAATTCCTAGCTACATTGAAGTCGTTTGGAAGAGAGGCTAGTGTCCATAAGGGGAAAAAGGGTGATTTAAATAACTTCTAAGAAATTTCATAATTTCATTTTATTCTATAAATCAATTAAATATTAATATTATATGATAAATAAATTAAATGTTATTGATATAATAATTCAATTTAATTTTAAGTCAAATTAATTAAATTTTGTTTAATTATAATTTAAATAAATTTTGCTAATTTAGATGGAACTTAAAAAATTAATCAATAATATTTAATTAATTTCAATATTACTTAATGCCTTATTTTCTAATAAATTAAAAGAGAATTACAATATATAAAAACTTTAAGAATTGAGAAAAAAATAAATCAAATGATAACCTCGAGAATAACCTCGTGCTTTTTACAATTTTACCCTTTTATCAAGCGCGCAAAGAACGTTGCTTGAAGTTGCCCGTTTCTACTTCTGTTTTTTTTCTATTTTTCAGTTGTTTTCAGTTTTTTAAATAAAACAAAAAGTTTAATTATTAATATTAATATGTTATGTTTTTATCACAGTAATTATATATTATATAAAATTTAAAAATAAATTATTTTTAATTAAATAAATTTATTTAATCTCTTATATAATATTTATTAACAAATTATT
>JAOSBK010000206.1:49846071-49860655 GCA_027568895.1 Erythroxylum shatona
TATTCATTATTGTATTTCCATTCCTAACAATCTCTAACAATTTCCAATTCCAACAATCACAAAACATTCATTATTGTATTTCCATTCCTAACAATTTCTAATTCCAACAATCACAAAACATTCATTATTGTTTTTCCATTCCTAACAATTTCTAAAAATTTCCAATTTCAACAATCACAAAACATTCATTATTGTTTTTTCATTCCTAACAATTTTTAACAATTTCCAATTTCAACAATCACAAAACATTCATTATTGTTTTTCCATTGTTAACAATTTCTAATTTCAATAATCACAAATCAATCATGATTCATGATTCCATTTCCAATTCCAACAATTTCCAACTATCACAAAACAATCATGGTTTCATCAATTCCAACAATTTCCAATCTCAATAATAACAAAATATTCATAATTTCATTATCAATTCTAACAATCCCAAAACAATCATAATTTCATTTCCATTCCAACAATAACTAACAATTTCTAATCCCAACAATTACAAAACAATCATAATTTCATTACCAATTCTGACAATTTCCAACAATCATGATTCTATTACCAATTCCAACAATTTCCAACAATCACAAAACAATCATGATTCTATTACTAATTCTAACAATTTCCAATTACAACAAAGATAAAACATTCATAATTCCATTTCCATTTCAACAATTTTCAATTCGAAAAATGACAAAACATTCATAAATCATAATTTCATTTCCATTTCTAACATTTCCAAACACTTTCTATTTTCAATTCCAACAATTTTCAATAATTTCCAATTCTATTTCCAACACAATATTTGGGTGTGTATAATTTTTCTTTTACAATATATCAAATATAAAAAGACAACCTAAATGCGTAGTATATCATTATAATTAATGATTAAAAAGTGAAAAAAGTTGTTTAAATAGTTTCCTTAAGTATGTTGTAAACTATGTATGTAATTGTAATAGAATTGGATGTAAATGATTATTTTACTAAAATAAAAATAAAAAAATTAATACTTTAATTTTGTGATTTGATTTTATATATTTTCATATAATAAAAAGTTCAAACATATATTTCTAAACTTTTATTAAAATTGTTAATTTTAGTTAATATGCATTATATTTTATTAATTATAACAATTGATTTTATATATTTTAGTTTTGCATATACCAATTGCATCTAACTTCTAAAGTTCTAAGTTCTAACAAGATAATTATTTATAATTATAACATAAAAATTTCAATTGATAACAATGGTCTAAAATCCAAATCCAATACCAAACACAACTTACAAAAGTAACAAAACAACATTCTTTCATTTCCAATTTTCAATTTTCCATAATCAACAACAACTATACTATATTACTATACTATACTACCAATACCAGTATACCCATTTCCAAATTCCAAATCACAAATACAGAATTGTAATTTCAACTTCAATTCTTCAACAATAAATACACCTTCGACAGAATTAACTTCAACTCTTCATCAATCACAACACAAAAACCCTTCGAGTAGCTGCTTCAACTTCAACTTCCTTTCATTCAGGTCAACACAGTAGCATACGACATACCCAATTTCAACTTTAATTTTCAACTCAACGCCAGCAGAAATGCCAAAAATACAACCAATTCAGAAACTCAAGCAATCCCAATACAGCAATACCATCGGTAGTCAACAATAATAATCACAAATTCATCATCCAACTTTCACAAATCCATCATCTAATATAATAAAAAATTAAATCAAGTAGGAAAAACACGATAAATGACAGAAAACACACACCCAGAAAAAACCCTTCAATGGTCCGACTGGTGGTTCGGTGGGGCGACGGTGTGACAGAGGGAGGTGCCTGGTGCGATGGTGCGGTGGACCTTAGCTGCAACGATGATGACTGTAGTGGACGGCGACGTCTTCGGGCGACATGGACGAAGGTTGAAGATGAGCTGATGAAGACGGCAAGGCGAGCGTGAGACCTCGACAAAGGAGGAGAGGAGGAGCTCAGAGAGGACGAGGCTGAGGCGACGTCGACGGTGAGAGTCAGAGAGAGAGACGGTGAGAGTGAGAGAGCAGGTGGCGCGACAGAGAGAAGAGACATGAGAGAAGCGGTAGGATGCACGCAGTCGGGGGGGGGGGTTGGGGATTTTAGTTTTAGGGTTGGAAAATTTTTAATTTGCAAAATGGCCCCTAGAGTTTTTATTTTTTACGAAATCGTACGTAATTATCTGGTATTGTCGATACCAGCAGGTACCGACTGAAAACAGTCGGTACTGACCAAAATCTTTCTCCGATACCACCCACACCTATACCGATACCGTCTGATACGGTGCGAAATTCGCAACGCTGCTGCGTACTCTTCCACTGGTTGTGAGAATATGTAATACTAACTATTATTAACAGTGGGAATGTTCCCTGTGTACTCTTTCATTAGTGGTAGGAGATTATAATGCACATAGTATTGTCAGAAGGCAGAAAGATAAGGTTCAGGGTTGTATTAGGGGGGGAGTATCTTTCAGAAGTTTTATAATTTTGGAGTGGATAACCATGTGAAATCCTCATTCCAGCTTTTTCTGTATACATTTTATATGTGCCCACATCGTTACTTACAGATTGATAAAAGTAACATATGTAGCATTGGTAGCTACTAAAAGGCGCTAAATGGATAGGCATCTGACCAGTTGTATGTACATGCGGCATTCGTTGCATTGGAAGGTAATAACAAATTTTACAGATTGCGTTGATGGGTGTGTATGGAAGAAGGAATGGAACCTGTGTGGATGTCGGTCGAATAATTAACAAAATAGAATTCAAAAGCCTCTTACGTGAAGGAAGTTCACATTATAAAGTTATAAGAGGACTATAACTGGATTTGGTGCCCATAAAATGCGCGCTACAAAAAGCAGGACTATGCAGTTTCTCGGAACTCCAAGAATGGGTCAAGCAGTTCATGCCGCTTCCTTCGGTGACGTTGTACTTCATTAATTATGTATATACTTGCATTCAAGCAGTTCATACCGGCCCCTTCGGTGACGCTGTACTCCATTAACTATGTATGTACGCGCATTCTTACTCCTTCAAACATGTGCACGTACGTACTTCTCATTTATTGGATTGCCGGTTCTATGTATCCACTCTACATCTCGTTCAGCTTATAACTGAACCTCCACAATTTTCTAAAGTCCGAAAGTTTCATGTCAAATGTATGGCCGAATAATATTCCAAGGAATACCCAAGAAATTAATTAGAGGCCGGTATTTCTCATTCACGTGGACTTTGAGGAAGTTACCAACCTTTTGACAATTTCTTTTCTCTAAAATGTCAAAGTTTCTAACTGATAACTAAAATAAAAGAAAGAGCCGGAGAAGAAAATTCTTTTTCTTGGATTATTCAGATCATTGAAAGCCTTTATATAGGCAAATTCATAACAAGATTTACACAAAAATAGGTACTAAGATGCAGGACTCTTTCTAAAATATAGGAAATAGAAACAATATGTTTTGCTCAAGTGTAACAACTGAAACTACTAAAGATCTGGTCAACTTGGACTAAATCAACAAAGATAATATGTATAAAATATTCTAATATTCCCTCCCTTAAACAGAAAACTTCTGGTCTTCAGTTTACTTCTGCAGCCTCTTCAATCATGGTTTTCCAAAGTGCAAACTCCCATCAACCTTCTCAAATTTTGGAAGGAGAAATTTTGAGAGGTTTAGTAAATATGTCACCCATTTGTTCTCCGCTTCTGCAATACTTCAGATCAATTATTCCATCATTGCTGAGATCTCTTAAAATATAATGCTTCATATCAATATGCTTGCTTCTTCCATGTAGGACAAGATTTTTAGATAGCTTAATGGCTAAGTTGTTGTCACAATAAATTGTAGTAGCTCATGCTTTCTTGAAATTTAGCTCTTCAAGGATTTTCCTCAACCAAATAGCTTCACAAGCACAAGCTGTGGCAGTAACGAATTCAGCTTCTGTAATTGACAAGTAACAATTGGTTGCTTCTTGGATGACTATGAAACAGCCCTTGTGCCTATCATAAAAATATAGCATGAAGTGCTTTTTCTATCATCTTGATCTCTTGCAAAATCACTATTAGTAAACCCAAAAAAATCTAACTTTTTACTTTTCTTGTAAAATAGCCCAAAATTTTTAGTTCCTTGCAAGTAACAGAGGATTCTCGTGGCAGCAAACAAATGCATCTCTGTTAGATTTTCCGTACATCTACTGATTAAACTCACAAAATGCATTATATCTGGTCTTGTTGAAGTTAAGTACATTAAACTGCCTACAATTTGCTTATAAAGAGTGCTATCCACCTTTATTCCTTCTTTGTTTAGCTTCAAACCAAACTCAGTTGGAGTGCTTACAGGATTGCAATCCTTCATCTGAAACCTGTCCAATATTTCTCACGTAAACTTCTTTTGAGAAATAACAATTCCACTAGCAGACTGCACTATTTCAATGCTAAGAAAATAATGCATCATTACCAAGATCTGTCATTTCAAACTCAATCATCATAGACTTCTTAAACTTTTCAAACAAGACACTGTTGTTTCTAGTAAATATAAGGTCATCTACATATAAGCAAACAATGATAATTTTCCCTCCATCTCAAATTTTAACAAAAAGTGTGTACTCATATAGACATTTTTAAAAACCTTCTCTCATAAAATAAATCTCAACGTGACTATACCAAGTTCATGGAGCTTGTTTTAGTCTATAAAGAATTTATAGACTTTATGCTCATTTCCAATATAACCAGGAGGTTAATCAAAAAATACTTGCTCCTCCAAATTTCCATGCAAGAATGCTGATTTAACATCCAACTAAAAGATAGGCCATGAATTTTGTGTTGTTAATGTGATCACCAACTTGTTTGTATCATGCTTTGCAACTGGAGCAAAAACTTCTTTATAGTTAATCCCATACTCTTGCTTGTATCCCTTAGCCACCAATCGTGCCATATACTTGTCAACTTCACTATTTTTTTAAGTTTTGTTTTGATGACTCACTTGACACCAATGGTTTTGTGCCATTTTAGAAGATCAGTTAATTCTCAAGTTTTGTTTCTCTCAACATCATCAATTTCATCATCCATCGCCTTTCACCATTTTGACTCTTTCACAACAATCTCGAAAGTTGTAAGGTCACAATATGCAAATAAAGAAAAATAGGTGATTAGATCTTTAGTTTGATCAATTACAGTTTCCTCATAGCCTAGCATCCATGCATGTCTCTTTCAAACATGACTAGGACGAGTATCTATTGTTGCGTCAATAGATTCTATTGACATTGGTAACATTTTAGTGGCTGTTGGTGCTTTACTTGGTAGATTTTTAGGTATTGAGACTGCTTGAGTTTGTTGATCTATGAGCTGTTGCCTTTCTTCTTCAGCTTCACTGTCACACATCATTGGAGTAGGTTGCTACCTATTCCAATTCTAAGTGCTCTCCTCGTCAAAAACAACATCCCTTCCGATCATTATCTTCTTTGTCAATGGATTGAACAATTTATATGCTTTGGATGCTTCACTTACACTAAGAAAGACACACGTTTCACCCTTATCATCTAGCTTCTTCCTTTTCTCATATAGAACATATGCATAACCGATGCAACCCAAAATTCTGAAGCAGTTGTAAGCTCCCTACGAATGCTACAAAACCCTCCAAACTCTTTAGAGTAGTATTCTCCACCATGATCAGTGAGGAGAGTTTTAATGGTCATTCCTGTTTCATTTTCAAAATGTGCCTCAAAGCTTTTAAATGCACTAAAAGCTTTTGATTTCTCCTACAAAAAATAATCCTATGTTTTTCGAGTATAATCATCAATGAAGATAATAAAATATCTTTTACCCCCATTAGAAGTTGGGTTTATTGTCCCATAAATGTCTTAATGAACCAACTCCAGTATACCTTTTGCTCTCTATGACTTTCCTTAAGGAAATTGAGCACGACGTTGTTTACCAACAACACAATATTCACAAACTTGGGAAGGAGTAGTGATTTAAGGAAGACCTATTGCCATATTTTTCTATCGAAGAGTCTTTAATCCACCAAAATTAAAGTGGCCATAGCGAAAATGCCAAAACCATAAGGAGTCTTTCACTTTAGTCATCAAGCAAGACTGAGCACTTTCAATCTTCAATGGAAATAGTCTGTTTGAACTCATTTGAACAATAGGAATAGCTCCTCTTGAAGGATCATATATTTCACAAGAACCCTTTTGAATAGTTATCACATAACCTTTCTCTTGCAATTAACTAGGACTAAACAAATTACTTTTCACATCAGGAACATAAAGAACATTTGAAATTGTTTCTACAAAACCATTCTTAGTTCTTATATTAATATCACCTTTTCCCATGACATTTACATTAGAACAATCCCTAAAACTCACTGTATCACCTTTTCCCATGACTTACTTCCACACATATGGTTGTTGCATCCTGCATCTACATACCATACATCTAATTCATGACGCTCTTGATTGACTTGAACTACCATTAATAAAGTTTTTGCTTCCTCATTTTCTGTAAAATTTGATTTCTCTTCTTTTTCTTTGTCGTTAGGCAGTTTAGTATAACAATCAGAACGATAAGGGCCAAATTTATGATATCTAAAGCACTCTACTTTGGATTTGTCAAGATGTTGATCTCAACCTCTACTTTTGCTTTGAAATTGATCATAATCAGCTTTCGTAGACTTATTACCATCTTTGTTGACTTGATCTCCCCTTCCTCTACCTTTACCTCTACCTCTACCTCTTCCTCTAGAATTTGAGGAAAAAATAGTAGAAGCCTTTAAAGCTTGCTCCTTTATAGTTGAACTGCGGTTTGTCTTTTATTTATGGACCAATAAAGAGTTCTGAAGTTCATCAATGGAAAGTGGATCTATGTCATTAGATTCTTCAATTGAGCAGACAACATAATCAAACTTTAGTGCCAAAGAACACAACTTCTAAACAATAGCAACATATGTCATCTTCTCACTATAGAATTGCATTTTGTTGGCTATCGTCATGGTCCTTGCAAAATAATTGTCAATAAATTCACCATCCCTCATTTGCAAATTTTCAAAATCCCTTCTCAGGGCTTGCAGCTACTAGAGATTCACTTTAGAAGTGCCATGATACTTCTTCTTCATTGAATCCCAAATATCTTTGGAAGTTTCTTTGCTAAGAATAGTTTCCAAGATAGATTGATTAATTGCTTGGAACAATTAATTCTTTGCCTTCAGATCAATTAATTTCTTGGAACAAATAATTCTTTGCCTTCAAATCTTTCAACTTTAATGCCTCCAAATCCTTTGGTTGTGTATCTGTAAGTACCACTCCATCCGTATGTATTGTTACACTAGATTCAACAACATTCCAGTACTCCTTGAATCTCAAGAAGTTCTCCATTAGCATGCTCCAATGGTCATAATGGCCATCAAAACGTGGAATGGCTAGCTGCACAAAATTGTTTGTAGCCATTTGTACACTGTTGCACTTTTTTTTAAAGAACTCTTACTTAAAAGAAATGCTCTCTCTTTTTATTTAATGCTCTGATACCACTGATAACTAAAATAAAAGAAAGACCTGGAGAAAAAAAATTCTTTTTCTTGGATTATTCAGAACATTGGAAGCCTTTATATAGGTAAATTCATAATAAGATCTACACAGAAATAGGTACTAACATACATGACTCTCTCTAAAATATAGGAAACAGAAAAAAAAAAACATGTTTTGCTCAAGTGTAACAACTAAAACTACTAAATACCTGGTCAATTTGGACTAAATCAACAAAGATAATATGCAAATTTGCAGAAAATATTCTAACACTAACACATCATTTTCTTTTGTTATTGAAATTGAAGAGAAGAAGTAGAACAGCAATAACAAAACCTTAAAAATGAACAACATTGGCTTTTAAGCTCCATGTTAAACTAATCATAGCATTAAGGCTAATTCTAGTTACGATAGATAGCATATAATGATTGAAGAATGTGTGGAAGATGAAAACATGTGTAAAACACTTATATGCCTAAAAGAGGTTGAAGTAGTGAATGAGATTAAAGATAAGGAGGACCAAGTAGCTACAAATATTGATAATGAGAAGGAATTCGAGCCACTGTCTAGAAGAAGATTTAACAAGAGGGAAAAAAACCTTTTGCTTTATATGCAAATGCATGAAAGTCATTACTTGGAACATAAGAGGAGCTAATGGTCCTTCTAAGAAACTTTTGTTTAAGAATCTTACCTTCAATGATAAACCATATATATTTTGCATGTTGGAATTAAGAATAAAGGTGGATAAGTGCCATCTTTTGTAGATGTTGTCTTCCAACTCGAGAAATATTACAAATCACCATCATCACCCTAATGGGAGGATCCTGATATTCTTCAATTATCAAATTGTGAATGTAACAATCTTAATATATCATACCATATTATAGATGTTGATTCTTTTGCAACACTACAAAGAAAACTGGTGTAATATCCTTTATATATGCACATAACAATGTGCTTTAGAGGAATCAACTTTAGAATCAGCTAAGAAGGGTTGTATGCTTCAATAAAAAACCATGGCTCTTAAATGAGGATTTCAATACCATCCTAAGTCCTGAGGAGGTTGAAGGTGTCTATGCCTCTAAACAACTTTGCTCTGAGTTTAGACAATGCACTACAGACATTCAAATTTCTGACATTCCTTTTGGTGGAAACTATTTCACGTAGAACAATAATCAACATTGAAGTAGTTTTTTTAAGAAAAATTATAAAGATGTATGGCAAATTTGGAGTGACTTTAATTGGCTCATCATCAACATTTACTATAAACATCCTTTCAGATCACTCAATATGCATTACTAAAACATAGACTATAAGTATTAGAACACCCTTCAGATTCAAAATTTTCTTTACCTCTATAGCAGGTTTTGATGAAATCGTCTGGAGAGCTATCCCCATTAAAGTTCAGGGCACTAAACATTTTGATTATGCAACCATAACGAAACTCATTAGAACCTCTCTAAAGTAATTGTATAAGGAGAACATTGGAAACAATCATCATTTGCTAACAATTGTTAAAGAGGCTTTAAGATCTATCTAGGATGAGCTATACATAAATCCTAATTCTAGTGAACTCCAACATAATGAAACGCATGTAATGCATAAACTTTTAAGAGCCTTATTGTTTGATTATTCCATGGTGAAGTAAAGATCACGGGTGCAATGGCTTAAATAAGGGATAAAAACTTCTTTCTCTTTCATAGAGGGTCAAGACTGAATATTAATTTAGAGAAGAGTGGTAGATACACCTCATCAAACGTTAACAATCCTATGGAGTTCAGTGGAGCTACTGGGCCAGGCCTCCATCCTCCTTCTTTAAGATACCTTGAGGTGCTTATTAGAAGTCCAAAGTTGATAATGTCTGATTGTATACCTCTATTGGAAAAAAATCAGGGCCAAAGTGAATTCATGGCAGAATAGACACCTATCATATATTGGCAAAATTACACTAATTATTTTTGTTTTGAGTAGTCTCCACCAACATTGTATAACACATCTACTTGTACCTCAAAATCTTATGAAAGAAGTGAACAAATTGTTAAAGGTTTTTCTTTGGTCAGGTAAAGCAAAAAAAAAAAAACAAGGTTGCCAAAGTTAAATGGAACGACATCACTTTCTCAAAACAAAAATGGGGGCTAAGCATAATTTCCACAGCGTCTATGCAGAAAGTCTTATTTAGTAAGAGAATACGGTAGCTATTTTTAGATAAAGAAGCGATGTGGTCCAAATGGATTCATGAATTCTACCTCAAGGAAAGTTGCTTCTGGAAACTAGAAAGCTCTTCTCATTTCTCTACGATATTTAACCATTTGTTGAAGCTTATCAGTCTCTCTACCCATATATTAAACATAGAGTGAATGGAGGAAGAAAAACTTATTTCTGGTTTGATAATTGGCTTGAAGCTAGTCCTCGAATAAGCAATCCTGCTTTTGTGTAGTTGAGGAACCGAATACCAATTGAGTCAAAAGTGTCTATCCTCATCCAAGATGGTGAATGGTATGGGAATTTCAGAGGTTTCACTAAGCTGAGACAATCTTTTCCACCACTAAGAGATACGAGTTTAAAGGATAACATCTATTGGAGCCTAAATCCTTAAGACCTATTTACGAATCACACTTGTCATAGGATTTTCAGAGTTAATAGAATGGAGGTACCATGGTATAAACTCGTATAGTCTAAATCTCTAAATCCCAAAGTTGTGTTTATTGGTTGGCTAGCTATCAAAACTGTTTGAGGACTAAGTGTAGGTGGTTTAGGTTGAATGAAACAATATGTGTTTTGTGTCATAATGTTGATGAGGATCGAAATCACTTGTTTTTTTTAATGGACTTATTTCAAACCCACATGGAGCAGACTTCAACTTATGATGGAAATATCTAACCCAACTTAAGAATGGGACTTTACCTTGAACTTCAATAACTACTCCTCTATAGGTAAAGCGCCTGCTTTGTTACATAAAGTGGTTTTTGTTACTACCATATACATGATATGGAATGAGAGAAATATAAGTACATGAGGTAACTAAATATCAGCTAGCTTATACAATCGTAAATTGGATTAGAGATGCAATCCTAGCTAATAATGATGGTCACATTCTCACTGATAATATAAAGGCACAATGGTATATATGAAGGGGTAAAGATAGTGTTATCTTGACCCCTGATGTGTTGTTTTTCAAATCTTTATAATAAAATTGTAAATCCTGTCCATAAGCTAGTGGGCAATAGATTCTTCTTCTAATTTCCAAACTTTGTAATAGCTTTGCTATAGATATAATATTATTCATTCATTTCTTTAGAAAAAAAGGAAGATCTCTAATAGATTGTCATTGTGATTAAATATAATTAAAGTATATTTAAACAATAGGCTTTACTTAAGGAAGCAGCTAATTATTTACTTCAATCATGAATACACCAACAAATGCTTCACTCTATATTTGAAATACTTAAGGAGATCATGTTGGAAACTATAACTTATGAGGATGTTGATATATCATCCTAGCCTGTCACCAGTGAGGCGATTGATGTACTAATAAAGTCATTCAATTCACATAATGCCTAGATCCAAATGGTTTTAATATGATTTTCTTCAATAAAACTTGGCCTCTCACTAGAAATATGGTTCATAAACATGTCTCGGAGTTCTTTAATAGTAAGAAATTGCTCAAAGAAATAAATAGAAATTTTGTAACCCTAATACCAAAATGAGGAGAGATGAAGTATTTTAGTAGTTACAAACCAATTTCTTGCTCCAATTCTATTTACAAAATCACCTATAAGATTATTGCTAATAGAATAAAGAGGATTTTAATTAATCATGTGGATGAAACATCAGGAGCATACATCCCTAATAGATCAACGAGTGACAACATTATATTGATGCAGGAGTTTGTGAAAGGTTACCACAGAAGAAAAGGGGGTAGAGATTATGCATTGAAGATTAAATTAAGAAAATCTTATGAGAATATGGAGTAGAAATTTTGTAATAAACATAATGAGGATAATGGCTTTTCCTAAAATCTTTATTGAGTGGATTTCTTAATGCATCACAACTCTATCTTTTAATTTGCTTATAAATTAGGAACCATTAAAAAGTTTCAAAAGTAGTAAGGGTATAAGGTAAAGAGATTCTTCCTCTTCTTACTTATTCTCTCTTGTTATAGAGGTATGTTGCAGAATACTCAAAAGAGTAGTAGAGAGAACAAAGCAGTTTAGATATTAGTCCAAATGTTAAAGGCTAGGCATAACAAGTCTTGTATTTATTGATGACATTTTTTTACCATCTAGAGCTGATAAAACATATGTTTTAGCCTTAATGACTGTAATCAAAATGTTTTCCAGAATGTCTAGACTTAGGGTGAATGTTGGCAGAAGTTTTTGTTATACTTCTAACAAACGAATAGATTAAGAAGCACAGATACTTGAAGTTATAGGTTTCAACATAAATGGATTGTCAGTTACATATCTTAGGATTCCTATTTATGCTTCTAGGTCAATTTATAGAGATCACAAGATCCCCATTGATAAGATATAGACAAGGATCTGATCAGGTTAGATTATAAAGGCTTAGTCATTAATTGGGAGAGCTCACATCATTTTCTCCATACTTAATGTAGTGAGATTTTATTGGGCAGCTCATATGTCTCTTCTTGAGGATGTTATCAAGACAATTGATAATATTCTTAAAATGTATCTATGGTCTGGAAACAAAACAGTATAACACTTTATTCCCGTTAAATGGTCTAAGGTATGATCTTTGAAGAAGCATGGTAGTTTGAATGTGATCCCTTTGAAAGTCTATAATCTGGTCATGTGCACTAAAAAGTTTTGGATGAATCATTAAAGATAGGCAATCCTCATGGGTTAAGTGGATAAATGCTTATTACTAGAAAGGAGTTTATAGAAGATCAACATACCTGAAAATGCTTAAAAAACAACAAAAATAATCTTCAAATTGAGAAGCAAAGTTAGGCCACATGTGACTAGATTATTGGGTAATGGTATCAATACACTCTTCTAGTATGAATGATTAGCCTGTGCATTTAAATTTTGATTCATAATATAATATTTTCCTATTGTTTATTAGTCCATTCATAATGATGGGTTGTTTATGCTTGTAACACTTATTATTGCCTTTAATGGTTAAATGTAATTTACAAATTAAAAAAACTATCAACTTCATTAGATAACTCGTTGTTACAGCAAAACTTTCTTAAATTATGTATAATCCATAGGCTTCCTAGTTAATGATAACGATAATAATAAAAACTGAATTAAGTGATCATTATTGAGTTGTTTTCGTAGTTATCATATCTTATATTAATTAAATTATTTTGACATATGATAAATTATTTGTTGATGCATAAGAATAATTATAAGGTGATTAAAAATAATAAGTTTAAATTCTTTAATAATAATAAATAAATAAATAATTACTACAAATTCCATCAGTCAGTTGTGCAAACGTGGGGCATTAACCACAGAATGGAAGAAACATAAAAATAGCTTGCTAGCTATGGTGTAATTTCATTCACGTGCTTTCCATACATCATTCGTCTTCCTTTATCCACCAGCCATGTGCTCTTAAACAAATTAACGCCAGAGTATTCATAATTAAAGAAGAAAACTTTCCTTTGATCACTATGTATAACAATATTTTATAAAAGGGTACATAAGTTACACAGTGAACTCCATCAGTAAAGTTCGTGGATGCCAAACTTTGCACATTAGGAATCCGATTCAGGTAAGGAGTCGTATGGGGTTGGATTGGTGTAATGCTTATTGTGGTTGGTATGGCTTTGTATGCTGGAAGTTGGCTCTGTCATGGCAAGTGCTATTGATGTCATGGTTTGGCCTGTTATTGTGATGTTGTGACTGAGGGTTGTATTTGTAGAGCTCTTGTTGCTCTTTTGGAAGCTAGAATTCTGATTTGGACAAGAGATTGAAGAGATTGAAGCATGGACAATCTGAAGCTGTACATAACTTCTAATTATTTATATACCTTCTGAATTACCAAAAAAAAAACTATATGATACCTCTGCTGCAAATTTATACTTTAATATTATTAATCGATGTTACTCGTTTATTAAAAATTATCACAATTTTGAAAATTTTTAAAAATTTAAGGTAGTATAATTGTGGAAAAGGTAATGGAGAATAATTCTGTATATCTTTCAAGCGATTACAGTCTACATCTTTATACTAATTGTGATACAACACGATCCTATTTTATAGCCTAAACCTAAGAAAATTAATTACAAATAAGTAAACAAATCATTTACATAATCTGTCAAAGTTGACAACAGCTTTTCCCTCCTTTGATTGCTCACGCCAACACTCCCCCTCAAGTTGATGAATATATGTCAATCATTCCCAACTTGTTAAGTGAGCTTTGAAAATCTTTGCTGGATACCGCCTTTGTTAGAACATCTGCTAGTTGATCTTTTGATGTGACAAACAGAAGACTAATTGTACCTCTGTCAAGATGGTCCTTGATGAAGTGCCGATCAACTTCCACATGTTTGGTTCTGTCATGTTGAACAAGATTATTTGCAATTGCTATGGCTGCCTTGTTATCACATAATAACTTCATAGGTTTTGGCAGACATATACCAAGATCATGTAAAATACTTTTTATCCATAGCAATTCACAGATACCTTGTGCCATTCTACGAAATTTTGCCTCTGCACTTGATCTTGCTACAACCTTTTGCTTTTTACTTCGCCATGTAACCAAGTTACTTCCAACAAACATAAAATACCCTGATGTAGACTTTCGATTAGTTTGACTTCCAGCCCAATCCGCATCTGTATATCCCTTGATTTCAAAAAATAATCCCTTTCCTGGAGAAGATTTTAGGTATCGCAGGATCCGGTAAACAACCTCCATATGATCTTTACTTGGTGCATGCATGAATTGGCTTACAATACTTACCGCATATGTAATGTCAGGACGTGTATGTAGCATCCCACTCCCACGAGACCCGAACCCGACATCGACGGTGATATCCGAGCCCGCGACCCGCGAGGGTGGTA
>JAOSBK010000206.1:49867517-49879453 GCA_027568895.1 Erythroxylum shatona
TAAACTTCTGATTTTATTGTAGAAAATTACAAAAAGTTTAAAGATCTATTCAACCCCCCCTTCTAGATCGCTAACATACGTCTGTTGGTCGAGTTACACCCTGAGATGAACATTGCCTCAGGTGATGTCCAGTACTCCTACCAACGACTCCATATGCTCTCAGAAATATAAAGCGGTGATACACCAACCTTGTGCATTGCACCAATAAAGTCGCAATAACGTGTACAAGGCAATGCCTAACCTTTTGGAATTATACAACAAAAATCACAAAATTAGACTATTATCCAGTAAAAGCTAGAAACATGATAAATTAAAGTTCCCATCTTCTTTTAATAGAAAGACTTAATCTGCTAATCAATTGATGAACTCCCACCATTTCTCTAATCTAGTATTGGATTCTATGTGTTAAAGCATACTTTACAATTTTCTTTATATGGAAAAGCCTTTGGTTTTTCTCCATCCAAATCACATATATTCATCAATTTAAATTGATACTAAGACATAATTGATCTTTCCCTAACTTTAGAAATTATTTGTCAACCTAAATCAGAATATTATGTTAATTAGTATCTAAATAGGTAAGGTTAACTTGAAGAAAATATGATCAATAGATTCAGCTATTAAACAGGATAACTCACATAGAAGATCATCATAACTCACATAGAAGATCATTAGAACCAATGATCTTGTCTTTTGTTTTCAGCCTTCTTATTGCCAACTAAGTGGTGAAAGAGGCCTTAGGACTTAAGGTTCCCTCCCATACAAAGTTGAACCAAGGGATGAGAGGATTGTGAGATCTGATAGCTTTAATACAAGAGGTACTAAAAGAACCATTTGAGGATCTAGATAGGTTTATCCATTTGTGTATTGTTAAGCAAGTAATCGAGATAGTAATTTGGGAGCATATCAGCCCCTCTTTCAGAGAAATGCTAAAGGTTGAAACAAATAACTTTTTTGATCTAAGTATGAACTAGTATTCTAGCTGAGCTAAATCAACCCTCAAATATAAAGGGCTTTGGTTGGACCAATGATAAAACCAAAACAAAATATTCTCCCCATTTCCCACTTGAATTCTGATGAATGGATACACCAATTGGATACCAATGGTCCATAGTTGTTGAAGTAGATGTTCAAACACTCTCAAAACAAGATGTGGCAGACTTGTGAGAGTTGTAACTACCACAATAAATGAATGCCTAGCAGAAGCTCCAAAGTATGGTCTTCAGAAGCCCAAGGAGACTCCTGTAGCCTTAGATATTCTTGAATGTGCTAATTATCCTATGAAGAAGAAATTGCTAAATCATCAATACACTCTAAACATTTCACTGTCTGCACCTCTTTCTGATGCAGCGAAAGGTAGATGTGTCATGTATGTAATGAGAGGCGATGGTAAAGTATGAAGGCAACCATTAATAAATGGATATAAGAAGCTTGAGTGGCTAAATCTTGGCAAGCAAATTTAGGTTTCTTCGATTGATGATCTAAGATTAGCAACCTTTTGGGAACCTATGGAGAGAGCCAATTCAAACCACAATTTTACAGTTGGGGTTGCACACAACATGGGACTCAAATATGTTGTACTTCTTCTTACTGCAGTGTTTTTAAAACTTTTGCCTGTTTGGATGGTTAAAGTGGTTTCTTAAGAATCATTAATTCTTGGTAATGTTCTTACATTCCAATTTCACATCCGTACACTCTATTAAGGGGGTGAAAAGACTATAGTTCTTGTTTCTAAATTCTACTGAGTTTTAGAAGCAACAAATTGATCAGTGTGTTAGTTTATATCGTACAGTCAATCGATTGATTATAGTTTAGTGACAAAATAATTAATAAAGGTAATCTTTTATCTTTATATGTTAATTACATTTAATGTTTTAATACTAAAGATAAAATCCATGGAATAGTTAATGTGTAATTGAAATTATGAAAAGATTATAATTGTGAGATTCAATTTACATTTACGTATTATTCCTAAATGTTCCTAGTTATAGATTCATCAAGACGAAATATTGTTGAAATGGTAAAACTAGCACATGCTATGTCCTTTCGTATGAAGAAAGTAATTGATCTCATAAATTAAATTATGAAGATACTTAAACTAATGTGTGGGTAAATATTAGAGAATAAGTCACTGAACTGACCCGACTATGAGAATCTTAAATGGAATATTACTTATATGTCTACGGATTTTCTCATAATGATGGTTGTATAATTGATCCTTAGACTTGAGATTACCAGGGTATCTTATATGGGAATTAATGTATTTTGATGCTACTTACGAATTATCTTAGGACAATTTAGTCGGTAGTCTTAGATACAATATGAACCATAAGGAGATATTTGAGTAAGTCAATAAAGAATTCGTCACTTTAAAGTAAGTAGAGAGAATATTTTACTGTTTTTAGTTAGTAGTATTTTATGGAATTCTCTGGCCAAAGTAAATTGACATTTGAAAAGACATTTTCAAATTTCAATTATAAATCAATTACTAATTAGCAAAAAACCGAACATGATTAGACTAAAAGAGTAGACATTACGTCCATACTCTATCCAATTGGAATATGAGATGACAAAAGGATTATATTATACATCATAACCATACATAAAAAGCTTAAGTCAAACTATTTTGACATTCTTGATATTTGGATAGTCATGATATGTTGCTAGATGTCAATCTTAACCTATGATTATAAATTATTTAATTAGAGAATCAAAGATAGATTAAAATGAGTTTTAATTTATCTAATTCTTGTTGTGAATTAGAATTATGTTTTATAATAATTGCCAATATATTAAGAGCCAAATGGGTCACACATTAAAGAGCAGCTTGTGAAGGAAAAATCAATTTAATTAAGTTGGACTTAATTATAAAGTTTGAGAAATTTTAAGGTATCAAATATAAGATATTTGATTTTATTAAAACTAAGTTAATTATAATCAGAGCATGACTTCAATTATAATTAAGGAATTTAATTTTAATAAAATTACAAAAGCACCCTAATTATTTTTCTATTGATAAGAAGAAAAGATAAAGGAGCTAGTACTCTTACATTCTTCTTCTCAAAAGTGTTGAGAAGTTGCTCTGTGGATATCATCAGAAACTGGACATTTGAATAACTAAGTTAACAATTCGAAAAAAGTTTTCAAAGTATTTCAACAAGAACATGAATAAGGTACAATTTCTTATGATTCGTATTTGTGTTATTATTCAAGTTAATCAATTATCGAGATCCGAATAGAAACCATAAAAATTTTAATTTTTGATGAGCTCGTGATTTGATCACGATTGATTTCCAACAAATTGATCCAATTCCTTATGCATAGGTTATTTTTCAATGATAGTTTAGGCTTATGCTTTTATGAGATAGATGGATAGCTATCACTTTAGAATGTTTCATATTTAGAAGATTCATCTAGTTAGTTACCTTTATATCAATGAAAAGATTTGACCTGCGGAGCTTTTGTTTTTTAGGATGATGAGAAAAGGGTGTGAAGCCTTCTTGGCACACGTTATAGACACTAATGTGAGTGAAGGGAAGTTAGAAGATTTTCTGATTATGAAGGAATTTCCAGATATGTTTCAGATGACTTATCTGGTTTGCCACCAGCGAGAGAAATCGAGTTTGTCATTGATTTAATTCCAGGCACTGCATCCATTTCCATATCACTGTATAGAATGGCTCCAACTGAGTTAAAGGAGCTTAAGAAATAATTGGAAGAACTGTTAGAGAAGGGGTATCTCAAGCCATAGTGAGTGCCAGTTCTATTTGTTAAAAAGAAGGATGAAACATTGCCATGTGCATTGACTATCAGAGACTCAACAAGGTGACCATTAAGAATAAATATCCTCTACCACAAGTCGATGATATGTTCAACTAGCTGTAGGGAGCAAAGGTCCTCTCTAAAATTAATCTCAGGTCAGGCTATCTTCAGCTCAAAATCAGGGAATCCGATGTAAACAAGATAGCCTTTAGGACACGTTATGGGCATTATAGGTTCCTAGTCATACCAATTAGATTGACGAATGCTTCAGCTGTGTTCACGGATCTTATGAATAGGGTCTTCAAGGAGTATTTGGAACAATTTGTCATAAAATTTATAGATGACATTTTGGTTTATTCCAAGAGTGAAGAGGAGCATAAGGAACATTTCAGGATAATATTGCAAACATTAAGGGAGAAGGAGCTTTATGGCAAATTCAGCAAGTGTAAATTTTGGCTTCATAAGGTGATATTCCTTGGACGTGTAATTTCGAAAGATGGGGTACATGTTGATCCAAGGAAAGTTGAAGCAGTGGTAAAGTGGCAAGCATCAAAGACAGTGGCAGATGTGAGAAATTTTCTGAGTCTGGTAGGATATTATAGGAGATTTGTTGAAGGAGTCTTTATGATAGCAGCTCCAATGACAAAGTTATTAAGGAAAAATCAGAAGTCTATCTGAAGTGATGAATGTTAGAAAAGCTTTGAGTAGCTTAAGCACAAATTGACAAGTGCTCCAATTCTGACCTTGCCTATGGGAGATGAGGGTTATACAGTCTATAGTGATGCTTTAAGAAAGGGTTAGGGTTATGTGTTAATACAAGGAGACAATGTAATAGCTTATGCCTCGTGACAACTAAAGCTTTATGAATTGAATTACCCGACCCATGATCTAGAATTAACAGCAATAATCTTTGCCATAAAAATTTGAAGACATTATCGATATGGATTTCAGATGAAGATTTTTACAGATCATAAAAGTCTCAAGTACTTATTAACCTAGAAAGAATTAAATTTGAGACAGAGAAGGTGGTTAGAGTTACTTAAGGATTTTGACTTGCTGATTGAAAACCATCCAGGAAAGGCAAATGTAGTGGCTGATGCCTTGAGTAGAAAATCCTCCATAATCCATGTTCAGACAATTTATCTATCATTGTTGAAAGAGATGGCTAAGCTTAGCATAAGCTTGAAACAGGAAAAACTTGATTGCATTATTACAAATTTCAGAACGAGACCAATACTCAGGGAGAAAGTTAAGGAGTTACAAGCACAAGACGCAGATTTGAACAAGCTCCTAGAAGAAATTAAGAATAGTAAGAAATTTGAAGTGGTAGTGAGGGATGATGGACTGATGGTTGTAGGAAATAGACTTTATATTTCGAATGTCAAGGAAGTAAAGGATGAGATACTCGACGAGGCATACAATGTGCCTTATGTTATGCACCTAGGTAGCACCAGGATGTACAGAGATTTGAAAGAGCATTTCTAGTGGAAAAGCATGAAGAAGAATATAGCAGAATATTCAAACAAGTGTTTAGTGTGTTAACGAGTCAAGGCTGAATATCATGCACTTTCAGGCAAGTTAAGGTCATTGTCTATTCCAAAGTGGAAGTGGCAAAGGATAACCATGTATTTTCTAATGGGTTTACCCAAAACCAGTAGGAAGCATGATGTTATATGGGTTATTGTTAATCGTTAGACGAAGTTAGCCCATTTTCTAACAATTAAATAGACAGATTCTCTACATGTGCTAGCAAATAAGTACATTGATGAGATAATGAGACTATATGGGATTTCAGACTGTATAGTTTATGACAGAGACCCTTGGTTTATTTCGAGATTTTAAGAAAATATGCAAGAAGCTCTAGGGACCAAGTTAAATTTTATCACTGCTTTTCATCCCCAAACAGATGGTTAATCTAAGAGGACCATTCGAACCCTTGAAGGAATACTCAAGGCAAGTGTGATGCTATTGGTCAAATTTGCTTACAATAATTCGTACGACCCGAACATTCAAATGTCTCCTTATGAAACATTGTATGGAAGAAGATGTAAAACTCCTATATGCCAGGATGAAAAAGGAGAAAGGAAATTAATAGGGCTACAGTTACTCCAGATGACAGTCGACAAGGTCAATCTGGTTAAGCAAAGGCTTAAAGCAGCTGAAGGTAAAATGAATAGCTATACTGATGCACATCGAAAGGAAATGGAATATGAAGTTAGTGAAAAAGTCTTTCTTAAAACATCTCCTTTGAAATGAATCATGAGGTTTGGCAAGAAGGGCAAGTTGAGCCCAAGGTATGTGGGTCCCTATGAGATTATTGAGAGAATTGAACCACTAGCCTATAGGTTGGAGCTACCACCAGAATTGTCACAGATACATGATGTCTTTCATGTTTCCATAATGAGGAGGTATAGATTAGATCCCTCCCACATTATTCAGACCACTGAGGCTCAGTTGAAAGATGATTTGACTTATGAGGAGACTCTAGTGGAGATTTTGGACACTAAGAAAAATGTCCTAAAGAATAAGTCAGTTCAACTAGTTAAAGTTCTATGAAAAAACTATTCTACGGAAAAGGCTACGCGGGAGCCCTTGGATGCCAAGAAGAAGAAGTACCCACACCTCTTCAACAAATTAGGTAAGAATTTTGAGGACAAAATTCTTTAAGGGGGAGATTTGTTAGACCCCAAATTTTTATTATTTTTTATTATTTTATGTAGTTATTGATTTATTTATTTTATTTTATTTTCTTAGTATTTAGTTATTAATTTAGCAAGCATAATTAGAAATTAGAATTTAAAATAGAAATGTTAGAATTAAAGTAGTAAGAGTGTACAAGGGTAAATTTGGCAAGTCACTTAAGCACAAAAGACATAAGGCATAAATGTAGGGCAAAGTGGACATCTTACACTCATTAAGGGTATAAATAGAAGAAGAAAAGTAGTCCTGCATTTAAGAAGAAGAGGAAAAACGCGAATGAGAGAGAGAAGAAGAGAAAATCGTGGAGAAGAGAGAAAGAAGAAACAAAGGAGTTAGGGTTTCATCTTTTCTTAGTTTTTAAAAGTGATTTTGAGATTGTTCAAGAAGAAGAAAAAAAAGAGGAGGAGAACAACCTCCATTTGAACCAAACATCTTTTTATTTGGTGAAGATTCAAGGTAAGTTCATTTTAATCCTTTGAATGTTTAGAAGGGTTTTGGTTCATAGAACTTAAGAAATGCATGAGTTTAGGTATTCTAGAATCAATTTTAGTAAATGTGCTTTATGAGATTCTCAATTTGTATTCCTATTGAATGAGAATTTTGCCAATATTAAAGGGAATCAAGAGAGCCAAGAGGAGCAAGAAGAGAGGCACCTTTGAGTAAGTTTTTAAGCAAGGAATTTAAGATAGGTTACATGTTTATAGTTGAGTTAATGAGCCATGAATGTTTTTCCAAATCAATAGAGTTAAATGATTTCAACCAGTTTATAAATGTTGCATTTATTGCTTCCTAAATGATTTGAGAAATTTCTACATGCTTGGTATTTGAAATGTATCATGATTATGAAAATCATGTTTTCGAAATGTGCCTTTTTGAGCAATATGTTTACAAGTCATGAAATTCATGTTTGTGTGGGTTAGTGGTGGTCCATCCTGTCATGTCACGTGCAAGTCAACTATATTAAAGGGTTTTCCTGCTCACCTGGAAGTGGCATGGAGCTCATTCACGAACTCCTTATATTTATGAACTATGCAAAACTATTATGTGTATTTGTGATAGCCCATTTTGTTATTACTAGAGATTCGCAAGAACTCCCTCATAGACCTACCTAAAACCATTTTGATTGCTTATATGTTTGTGATGTGTTGATAAGTTTGATGAATACATGACTCATGTTGGTTATGAATTGCTTTACAAGTTGAGAATTTGATAAATATGTGTTTTATGGATTCAATGCAAATTTGCTATGGTAATCAATATTTTCAATGGTTTTTGCTTGTTTCTCCGTTATAAACTTGTTACTCATAAGCTTTAAGCTCACTCCCATTATTCCCCATCTCCAAGTGATGAGCAAAAGATCAAGTGATCGATAGTCAAGTCATCACTCCAAATTTGCATATTTTTGTATTTTGAGTTAGTTTTTTTAAAACATAAGGCTTTAGCCTCATTTCAAGTTTCACTTGTTCATGTGTATTTTGCATTTTTGGATTATGACACATATGATGTATTGTGACTTGAAATGCCTGTTAAAGCCTTGTAGAACTCTTATCTTTTGATGTTAATGAAATATATTTGCGTTTGCTTATGACTTTCTAAGTTTTTTCATTTTATACTCAAGAGACCTAGATATGAAGAAGTTTCTTATGTATTTGTTCATAACGATCATTTGGTTGAGTTATAGATGGGGTTAGTGGAAGTGAATGTACAAAATGATAGTTTTGGATAGTTGGGTTAGGGTGTTTGGAATCGAAGGCTTCATCGCGGCGAAGCTAAACTTTGGCCACAGGAACCTTTCCCAAAAGGTGTTTTGACGAATTTTGTAACTTCGCAGCGGTGAAGCTAGATTTTTTCTGCAGCATATTTCATCCGAAGTGTGCGTTGCTCGACCTTGGGATATCGCCGCAACAAAGTCAGAATGTTGGCCGCGATGAACTTTTCCCAAAGGGTCCTTACAAATGTTCCAACGTTTTGCCGCGACGAGCCTATCTGGTGGCCAACACCACGTCTTCGTCCTCCATGGTAACTTCATCATCTACCGTACATAGTCTAGCTACATCCCTTGTTTTAATTCTCTTTTGTTCCTGAATAGGCTTACATAAGAAGGCTTAGTTGTTCCTCCACCATGCATGTCTGAAGTTGGGTCTAGCATTCTATCCAGCACCTTTGGGGTTTGTTCTTCAGTCTCTGACTCCGAAGCTTCAGAATGTGCATTTTCCCCATTTAAGTCTTCATCAGAGGTAGTTGACTCTTCAACATTGTCAACTCCACCTTTTCTCACTCCACCAATACCCATATTTGTAATTTTCCTTCGTAGCCCTACTTCATTATTCTCTTCACCCAACAATACCTCCTGCATTGTTTCTGTGCATGTATTATCCCTCTTTTCCCTAGTTCCAATTTGTTCATCCTATTTACAAATCATTGTATTGTGTATGCCCGTTGCTTTCATTATTAGTTGGTTTTTTCCCTTGCTTCCCTATTGCCTTGAAACTTGTCTTGCAATAAATCTCTTGCCACACCCTCTCTGTTCGCTCTCATAGCCAAGTTCAGTTCCTTTTTACCTCCTGCAGTATTCTGCACATTAGCCTATGTCATCATTGGATAGCTCTGCACTCTTATCTCTTGAACTTCCTTGTCAATGTTTTCTAGGTTTCTCATACACTGCTCTTAGGGAACCCTCTCCTATAGACCCATGACACAATCAACCGTAATGTCCCTACCTTTGTACGACGTCTTCTTCCTTTTGCCCATATTTCAGTAACCTGAGAAGCTAGGTGGGGTTTTAACCTAAGATAAAGCTTGAGGATGTCAGACTTTCAATTACAGCACTCAAATTCAATCCAGGTTCACAAGATGAATCAAGAAGTTGAGCGTTGTTTAGTCGTACGACATGCGATGCCTATGAGTAAAATCGTCTAAGGTGAGAGACTCATGTCCACATGCTCCATGAGTATTCTTATTTTCAAGAGATGTGTTTTGTGAGGACAGATTTTCTTATCTAAATGATGACCAGCAAAGTTCACTTTCTGTGTATGTTGATCCTATACCAGGTCCTATGACAAATTGGGATGGTATGGATGACAATGAGGGACAAAACAATTCTCAACCTAGTCACATGCATGAAAATCCTATTCCTCACAGTGGGAAGGAGATCTGTAAAGCAAATAGCACAAACACTAATCTAGAAGGCAATGCATCAACACTTGAGCTCCTAATTGTCTTCTCCTCTGACACAATAGTAATACATGACAACAGCTATGAGACTATACATGATAGGGGGTTTCAGTGTTGTTGTAAATGAAGAATCTTTGGTTCGAGGTCAACACACCAAAATACCTTCCTCTCGTCTAAAAGATTTTGTGACACATACCATTTATAAGTTAAGCCCTTCAAAGAGTTCATCTTGCTCATACGATTCTCAGATTCACCTTACCCTATAGCTAATTATGTGAACTATGATAACCTTTCTTCCAAACATAGACATTTTTTAGCAGCCATCACTGCAAGAAAACCTCAAACATTTGCTGAGGCCGTAAAAGATGAAAGGTGGAGACAAGCCATGAAATATGAGATACAAGCCTTAAAAAATAATGACATTTGGACTATGGAATCTCTTCCTTTGGGTAAGAAAACTATAAGATGCAAATGAGTTTATCGAATTAAGTATAATTCTAATGGATCCATTGAGAGATTCAAAGCAAGACTCGTGATCTTAGGAAACAATCAAGTTGAAGGGCTCGACTAGACTAAAAAGTTTGCTCCTGTTGCTAAAATGATCACTGTACATCTCTTTCTTGCCATTGCTACTCCCAAAAGTTGGGAACTTCACTAAATGGATGTTCACAATGCCTTCTTACATAGTGATCTTGAGGAAGAGGTATATGTGAAGTTGCCCCTGAGTTCCGATCTCATAATTCAAACTAAGTGTGTCACCTGCAAAAATCCTTATATGGTTTAAAACAAGCCCCTAGATGTTGGTTTGCTAAATTGCTGGTGCCTTGAAACAATATGGGTTCAAGCAATCTCATTATGATTATTCCTTGTTTACTCTACACAAAGGTACACTACAACTCCATGTTCTAGTCTATGTTGACTATTTGATTATTTTAGGAAATAAGAGTACTGTCATGCACACCTTTAAACAATACTTAAGCACCTGCTTCCATATGCAGGATCTTGGTTCTTTGAAATATTTTTAAGCAATTGAAGTAGCTTGCAACTCCACTGGTATTTTCTATTATCAAAGGAAATATGCTCTTGACATCTTTTCTGAAGTTGGCATGCTAAGAGTTAAACCTATTGCCTTCCTTTTAGATCAAAATCATCATCTTCCATAGCCAATGGACCACCTTTCGCAGATTTAGAATGTTGTTGTTGACTAATGGGACATTTAATTTATTTATTTGTTATAAGAAAGGAGCTTTCCTATTATGTGCACATGCTTGCACAATTCATACAGCATCCACGTCAGGAACACTAGGAAACAACTCTTCTAGTTATTTTGTACTTGAAAGGTAATCCAGGCCAAGGAATTTTGCTCCGTACTGACTGTGATCTCCAATTTTATGCATGTGTGACTCTGACTGAGCCGGCTACCCTTTTACTAAACACTCAATTACATGTTAGTTTGTGCTTCTCGATAATTCGCCTGTCTCTTGGAAAACCAAGAAACAACAAATTGTCTTTCGCTCTTCAGTTGAAGTTGAGTATCAATTCATGGCTTCCACCACTTGTGAACTCAAATGGCTAAAAGCTTTGCTCATGTCTCTCGGAGTTGATCATCCACATCCTATGAAACTCTACTGTGATAATCAAGCAACACTTCACATTGATGCGAATCTAGTTTTTCATGAGAGCACAAAACACATTGAAGTTGATTGTCATTTTATACGCAATAAAATTCTCAAAAGCAACATCACTACCAAATATATGCCCACTCATGCTCAATTGCTAGATATCTTCCCTAAGGCGTTGGGAAAAAAGCAATTTGAATACTTTATTCGCAAGTTAGGCATTCGAAGTCCATCTGCTCCAACTTGAGGGGGGTATTAGGCATATATCTCTCAAATCTATCATAATATTCTATCATATCTCCTTATATCATGGAGAATATTACGCTTAGCTATAAACATGTAATTAGTTGTAAATTAAGGCACACATTTAGGTAGCTATGTTAGAATCCGAACAAAAATAGTACTTCCTCTATATATATATGTACTGGTTTTCTGAATCAATAAATTAGTTTTTTATCTCAAATTTCTTCTCAGGTTGCAACAGCAGAAATGTATTTGAAACTTAGGTCGCATCATTCCAAAAGCCAAGATACTAATGCAAAACGATTGTTACAAACAAATTATAGGTTCCCATTATATGTCATATGTAGCGCCCCCTTATCAGAGGGTATACACCGGGACACCCGTAGGTCATTCCGATACATATCCTACGATAAGGGTGAGCTACGAACAATCACTATA
>JAOSBK010000206.1:49890041-49913118 GCA_027568895.1 Erythroxylum shatona
TAATTAGACAAATATAATGTACAAAATAAAAATTATTCTATAAATTAATAAATATTAATTTATCAATAAATTAATAAAATATTCATTTATTTATAAATTAATAACCCCGTATAAGATAATAAATTTTCAGGTCCCAAAAATATTAATTGATAGAGATTTTACTGTATATGAAATGAATATATCTTAGAAGTTATATTTTTTAGCCTACGTTTTTCTTTACTCTTTGACACATTGGCTAATGTTAATCTACCAGTACGGAAATGATGGTAATTGAGAATGACCAATACTTTTTATGGTCAAGACAATCAAACATCCTTATTCATGTCCAAATACATTCCAACATTTCTATCTATATTCAAATAAAGTAGGCAATACACTTAAATATCTCTATCCATATCCAAATCACAATCACAAAACAAATTTTCAAATACATATTCATATTCATATCATAATACACAGTTCAAATGCATATCAAAATCACAACACATATTTTAAGCATGACTTTTTTTGGTGTTGATTCACCATCATCAATTTAAGATTTTGTTAGAGTTAAATTTTTAATCCTTAATTTGTATCTCTTTAGTGTTGTAGCTATTGTCTAAGCATTTGTAACTTGAGAAGCTTAAGTTGGTTCGTACACTTGAAGTTGACTTTCACCTATCTATAAAACACTCATAAATGATAAATATAACATGACCAATCAAGAATAAATAATAAATAATTAGTCAGAATTTGTAATTTGGTAGCAAGTCATACCGTTGGGCGGCCTATATACACATAAAAATTATGATTTTTTAAAGAGTTCATGGAAAACCAAAATAAAAAATGAATATTCACTCACCAGCTTCTCCCTTAGTAAGATAGATGTTGTAGTGTTGGATCTTATAGATAACCTCTTCTTCTTATAACATTGTCAATGTTGGATATAGATGTCAAAATTTTTAGTGGTCTTCTTTGTTTTCTCTACATTATACATGTGGAATTTGAAGTAAATGATAAGATATTTGAAGAATATTTATCATAAACACAATTATAAATTAGTATACATTTACCTTAGCAATTTAAGGTTGTCTTAAAGGTTGGTCCTTATTTTGCATCCTGTTTTATTGTGACCAACTTCAAAACAATGTTGACATCGTATGAGTACTCCAACTTTATTCAACTTGCTTACATTTCGTGGTTTTTTTTATCTTTATCCCTTCTTCTATCCCTCTTAGTGTTACGGAAACATTCAGTCAGTAATAACCATATATGTCAACTCCTTGTCTTTAGGCTAAATTCATGAGATCTGCTCCCTTTGTCTATATATATGTTATGCCTTATATTTCTCTTACGGTTTAGCAACCTTCCATATAGTGTAGCTCGAATCCTGTATATATATCCTTGTAAACATTCATACAAATACACAATGAAGATTCTATTCATTACACTTAGGTCTTTCAAGCATCTTCTTTAAGTAACACCCACGTTTGTAGCATCAACTTACATACTCATTAATGTACTTCCCCTGATTTGTTATACAAGCAAATGTATGTTAACATTAGATTCCCATTAAAGACCAAAGTCTATACTAATATGTACTTGCTTGTAAGTCAATAATGAAGTTATATATAAAATAAGTTACTTCGAACTTCAAACTTCCATTTGTCATAATGATAAAATGTCTTGCTTCCCATTTTTGTAGTCTCTATCTTCTTTCTAACCTTTGGACGTATTTCATTTGTGGTATGATCATTATATCTCTTTTTTATAAATTCAGGTTGTTAAAACAATTTGAATATCCTTTGTCATATTAATCAAGTTTTTGATCGTGCTTCACATATGAATCCATTAAATGTATCTATTATTATATTCTTACAAACAATTCCATACTTTGGCTTTGTGCTAACAAATGATTTCATGAAAGTCTTAGGATTCCTTGCTTTGAAATCATTGTAATCCTTTTTTGAACATTCTTTAATTGCAACATCATTTAATCAAATTCCACTTTTCGTTCTGCAATTAACCGTTTACTAAAATAATCTCTTGTATGTGTGATCTTTATACAATTTAGACCAATTGGCATTCACATGATGGACACATTTTTTATGCTTTGCTTCTAGGAAGAGATTCTTCAATGCATTTACCAATCCTAGAAAAAAAAATGAAAAAAACATTATAATGTAAGTATAATAATTAAAAATATATTTACTAATAAATAGTATCAATATCAAAATTTTGACCTTTTTTTGGTCACTTACAAATGTTCATGAATTTTCACCAGTATTTAGATCATTGCTAAGAAGACTTAAAAACCAATGCCAAGATTTATAATTCTCTCCCTTAACCATAGCCCAATATATAAGGTATATCTGATTGTTTCCATCACACCCAACACTAGCAAATAAAACAATTATAGGAAATGTATTCAAAAAATATCCATCAAGTGCTATTATTTTTTGACAACTACTAAGGAAACTATACTTTAATGGATTAATCTCACGTAAAACCTCTTAAACATTGGTTGTCCAGACTTTTCATCAAATTCATTTTGGATAATGAATTGGGTTTCTTTATTGACTCGTCGTAATTCTTGTCCATAGGACCACCATTTTGCTTAATATCCTTCTATTGATCCCAGTATAATAGGTTCCTATTTAACTCTATAACATTGAGATTTAGTCACTTGCAATGCATACTTCCTTGGAAGATCATTTATTATCTCGCTAATTGGCCAATTCTGGCTCCTCCTAAACTGTGTAAGAATTAATTTGCTATCCACTTCTAACTAGCTTGATTGTTTCTTTACACTTTCTTGCAAGTATGTTTGTTTTCTAATATCTTTACTTCAAAGGTTTTTTCATTTCTAATCTAACTAACACTAAAAGGATAGTGTGGATCACAAAGAGCTTCCATTCTCACACTAAATCTCATCATTGAAACATATTCATTTGTAATTGCATAATTTATGATTTCCTCCTTAAACTGAACCTCATCCTTAAACTTCATGCCAATTTTAAACTAAAAGGCTTCATTTTCACTTTTGGATTAAAAACAACATATTTCTTCCTTTTGTTAAGGCCCTCGCACCCACCATCATCACTACATATTGGTGATCAAAACTGTTTTGATACTTATTGCACCAACCCCATGAACTTTCTACTTCTCTTTGTGAATTGTTTGAATAATTTCTCTCTTTGTTACCGCAATTTCCACTACTTTCAACCCAATCTACAAAATCATCACATTTAAACCCACTACCTACCTTTTTGCCACATTTCTTCTTATTAGTTTTTATAGTAACATATTCTTTTTTATCAGTTGCATAAATTTCATCATCTCCTATATCATTTTTAGATTTAATCATCTCCATAAAAACAAAATCTTCATTATCTTGCTCCACTTAAACTTGGAATAACCCCTCTTTATTGTCAATATTTGAATCAATTTCTTTACCATCACTTGTAGGATTATCATAACCACGCCTATAATATATTTCAACATTGTAGTTCTTCAATTCTTCCATGCATTTAAGCATTGACAAAATGTCTTTATTATGGTGTAAACTCAACTCTTTCATGCATCTCATTAACTCTTCTGAAGATTTGTAAAACATAGATAAAAACTATATCCCTTTATCTTCCAATACTCTTTTTTGTGCTAACATACTAAGTTCATCAACACCAATATCCTTCTTTTGTTTGATTTTGCCTCTAACATTTTTTTTCATTTCTTTCCAATACCCCACCATAATAAACTTAAAATTTACCAACATCTGCATTGCAAAGAATTTTACTATTAGTTTATAACAAATCAAAATTGCAAGCACCTTATCAAACCAAATCTATAACATACTCTTTCTAAGAATTTTATTGTCACAACTTATTTATAAAACAAGTCCTCATTGTATGAAAAAATAGAAAATTAAATCAAAACAAGTTGTAGAATTTGATATAGAAAATAACAAAATACCAAAAATTAAAATATCAGAATTTAATATAGAGATAACAAAATATGCAGTTTAATAGATAAGTACTTGAAATCCCTTTCATCTTAACTCATTAATTCACTTTAGTTTGCAACTACTATTAGAATCATATAAACTAAAGTAGAAGCAATAATAAAGAAAATTAAAGGCCTATCTAGAGCAAGTGAGAATAATAAAAGAATTATGCTTTTTTTAAAGAAGGGAATTAATAACCATCATTGAAAATTTTCATAAAACATCCTTTAAAAAGGGTAAACCATAGAGTAATATAAAACGGAAACTAGATATACTGAGAAATTCAATTAAGAACTGAATGTAATCCCACCAACTGACTCATAAACACTGTAGTTGGCAGGGGGAGCATAAAAATGATGGTGAACCTTCTAACAAGCATGACAGTGATAGTGAACCTTTTATAGAGCAGTTAGGAGATTAGATAGAATTGATCTTGTTAGATAAACTCATAAAACAAAACTAGAATACTTTACCTAGACAAATGACAAACATAGTAACTTAACTCATTTAAAATAAAGTAATCAATCTATCTTTCCTACTTATAATTCATTTTTAAATTTTATTTTAATAACTTTTATAAGATATTCCTACTGTCGTTAAGAAAGGAGTTAGATCATATACTAAAGATTCCATATCTAAGTTTATTTCTTATCACTCACTATCTCCTTATTTTAGAGTTTTCTTAGCTTCTTTAGATTCCATAAGTATTAAGAAGAAAAAACCATATGGGCAAAGATGAAAACCATAGCCAAAAATAAAAGTTAGTAGCTTTTTGATCTACCTTTGAATAAAATACACGTAGGATGAAAATTGATTCTCACTATAAAGTATAGGGCAAATGACTTAGTTAAAAGACTAAAAGGGCAATTGGTAGCAAAAGGGTTTACTCCGACTTATGTAATAGATTACTAAGAAACGTTTGCACCTATGACTAAGATGAATTTAATAAGAATTCTTATATCACGTGCCACTAATTTTGTATGGGATCTTAACAATTTGATGTTAAAAATGCTTTCTACATGTTAAATTAAATGATGTTTCTGGAAAATAGCAAGCAAGATAAATCAAGACATAATTAACTAACCGAATTCATCAACAAAACTGAACAAAAGAAAAGCATAAACAAATAGTCAAATTCAATAACAAAACATAAAATTAAATAAATTCAATCGATAGAAGAGGGCATGCCTTTAAGAACAAAAAGAAATGAAAAGTGATTAAGAAGTAAGTGAAACACATAGCAAAATTCAACAATAGAACACCAAATTATTGGAAAGAATATGATCTTTCACCTCTACCTTTATTGTTGATGCTTAGGTAGGAAGGAAGCAAAATAGGTTATTGGAAAGAATTGAAGCTGCTTAAAATAGAATAGAAGAATGATAATATTTGCAGAAGACCTATTTCTCAAACAGATAACTTAAGTTTACATGAACTCACCTTTCAGTCGTAGACGACACTCCTAATCACAATAGCAACACTCTAGAGAAACTTCATATATAGTGAGAGTTCACACATAATTGCAAGAGACTACGACACCGCACAGCACAGGAGAATTTTGTATCATCAAGACTCGTTAACATAACAAAACAATAATATTTTTGTGTTTTAATTTACTTTACTTTTAAAGAAATGAGTTAAAAAATAAGAATGTGTGTCAAACATGCAGTATGTAAAAAATTTGAATTAGTTTGTCTATTTTCACAACAGATTAAAAGTTGAGATATTTTGGTAGCACTTTTTAAAACTCAAGTTAATATTGCAAAATTGGATATAGTTTGAGATTTTTCTATAATTAAACTTTTTTAAATATTGTCCCTTAATCATCAAAAATTGGATCTTAATTTGGTGGTATCTTTTATCAAGACTAGAGTCCTTTATAATAAATTGAGTAAAGGTTATTTGATTAGATTTTTGTTTTTTTGTTTTTAAGTAAAACAAAAATCATGCTTTGAGAAAGTAAGAATCCTGGTCTTCACTTTCAAGCAATCCTTTAGTTATGCTCAGAAAATTTTTTATTTAGTTTGATGATCAATCACCATGGACTCAAAAATATCTTAAACATAGTCGAGAAACTATGAACCATATCATTCATGTCTCCACATGTAATGTATAAACACAATGCATGCTTAAAGGATATGGACCACAATCTTCATGAAAGTTGCTTTTGAATTAGTAGAAGAAATTGGCTGCATGATTTAGGTCACATCCTCAACCCCAACCCCATCCCCGAGTAGACGGAAATGGGGAAGTATCGTAAACCCACCATGCATTTGTGTTTCTTGCTATTAGCCTTAAATGCTGTACTGTGTATTAACCCTATCGCGTATCATATAACCTTACAGAGTTTGCTTTTGGACCTTCCAAGTGTTTGATTGACTGTTAAAATATTTTTAATATTTTCTGTACCTCTCATATTTGGCCGCTGATACAATGGTAAATCTTTCCATCGCTAGTTTCTCTTCTTCCTTCGTAAGTTCGAAGAAAATTTATGTAAATAATTGGATAAATGCCGTATAAAAATCAAAATATGAAAAAGAGAATGAAGAAAAATATTTACCACGCTATGAATTACTCTTTTATAATTAAAAAGTTAAGAATTTGTATTACAGAAACAACCATTTTGTAAAGTATAAAAAAATTACTAATAATTGATTACGCCCTTTCAACTTTGTAAATTTAGAGACAGCACTTTTATTAAATGGAATGACCTAGATTAGAAGTAAATATTGGGGAGAAATTACAAAAGAAAATCGTTAATTCTGCTTAATTTGTTTTACTCAACTCACCGACAACATCTCAATGAACAAAATGGCTTCAAAACAAGTAGCGATGAGCGATGGTTTATATTTTCCTGGGAATGGAAAGTTGACAATTAGTACAGCATGTTGAAAATAATAACAGTTAGTAGTAGAAATAATCGGGGCATCTGAAGTCGGTGGGCGTCGGTGTGAAACAGGCATTGTGCGAATCGTCAGAGAAAGAAAAGCATAAAAGAATTAAAAAAAAAAAAAGTAGAGAAGAAAAAAGAGGACGGAAGGTTCGTGCCTCCCTCAATTCAATTGACACCGTTAGTACTCAGTAGCTTAGCTTTCATGCATGTCATTCCCGCGTTTTCTTCTGTTTTCGGGTCCCATGCCCTTTTTTCCCTCTTTGTCAAAGTGGAGGCCTGGTCTACCCTTTCATTTAATATTTACTGTTCTGCTTTTCCAAATTCTCCACATTTGGCGATCGTTAACGTTGAAAAATGAGAAGACAAATGGCAAATGGGTATATTTAAATTCAGACATCGCAATTTGAAAAATGCTCTACTTAGAAAAAAAAAAGGCGTTTCATATTTGTATTTTTCAAATTTAAGGGTTACTATCAAGGGAAGAAGATAGATGCAGGCGACCTCTATCCAAATCCATTTGGAGCTTAAAGCGTAATTTGCTGGTCAAAAAGAGCTTTGCAGAAAGCTAATTCTCAATCAATTTTCAATTTTTTAGGTTCAAAACCCCAACATAAGGTCTTTAATTTATCACCATCTATTCCGTGATTTGCGGCTTTATTTTTTTTTCTCTCTAACATGTCACGTATGTGGCTATTACCTTACTACTAGAATTTTTTTTATAGGTTTGTCTAATTTACATTGTTGTTAATTTAACCCAGTCTTGGCTACTTCGTTTGTCTTTGTTGCTATATCAAAATGCACGCCACTCGCTCGTTATAAACATGAATTTTTGACGAGTGCTTGCTATGCAAAGGCAAGTGATAATGAACTCTTACATTTTAAAATTTTTGAAATTTACCTTTTTGAATAATAAACAGTATTTTTACCAACTCACGACCTTTAGCATAAAGGAGAATTTTAAAATTATATTTCGAAATTAAAATCTTGAATACCACATATTTCAGTTCTGTTCTATTTTGTATAGAAGTTGGACTTAGACGTAATTGCGTACATAAAGAGTGCAAGATAGTTACTTTACACTATCTGGAACGTGGGGAGGCTTAAGCGGCAACTAGTGTGTTTAAACTTGATAAGCTTAAAGACGACGGCATTTTGTTTGGTTGTCAGAGGCCAACTTAAAATTCCTCTTTGCGTTCTTACTGGTTTCGGCTCAGGAGCCAGGACGATTCAAGAGGTCCTCGTCCAATCGATTAACTAGGACTTGTGAACCAGAAGACAATCGATTAACGAGGAAATTATGAATACTTGATCAAATCCACATATACAAATACAAGTAAGAAAGACGAAACCACATGATGAGAAATGAATAATTCGTGTCATTTTCATGCGGTGCTCTTGCATAAATCTTCTTAGCATTCAAAAGGATCTAAGTGTAAACTCCGAATTCCGAGTTTAATGGGCTAATGCTAATTGTATTAGCAAAACTTATACAACCTTCTCTTAGTCTTAGGCCATAATTTTGTTTCCCTATTTTTTCATATTTACTTGTTTCTTAAGATTTGTAAAATATAAAGAAAAATTGTATTCTTTTTGTACAAAAGCCTTGTACACTAAAAAGAAAGACTTGCCAATTAAGGATAGGGTAATTATACTAAAGTTTTCCCTCCTTTTTGTAAGATATCACTTTTATGCCAAAACGTTGGTTTAATTAATTTCATAAGCACAATCTACCTCGAAATACCATTTCTATCATAGTTAAGTTATAAACCTGCGTGTTGCACCAGATTTTAGAAATTTATCAGTTTGTAATGATCTGGAATCATGTCACTATTAAGTACAAGCGGTAGTAAACTTTTAAACAATAATCCATATGACCTTAGCAATATATTAACATAAATATCGTATCAGTAATCAGTAATTAGTTAACCTATCTTATTTATCAGAATTATAGCCGTAAACTTTTGAAGGAAACCGGCGACACACGTGTTCATAAATCTTACCCCCCAAACCCAATGACTACCATATTACATTTCAAAGCCTACGCTGACTTGGATGACTTCTCAGCAAACCAAATTTATTCCGCAATTTGCCTCCACTAGTAATTTGTATTCCGTCTTTTGCCCTTTGACACACTATACAAGTACAATGCAAAACCACACTTAGACAACAACCATCTCTTTTGTGTCTCTCTTATATGTCTGAACTGTCCGTACGAAATCTACGCCCCAGTCCCCTGTAAGAATTCCGATGGAAAAAGAGGTGCTTCCGTTTCTCTCTACGGTGAAACTTGAGATCACAAAACGACGAACCCACAAGCGCGTTTGAAGTTGTGTGCTGTAGTGGGAAGTGCTCAGACAACAGTAGAGATTCATTGTTGTTATCTTCTCAGTAGCAAATAATCATTATTTCCTGACAATTGGAGATTTATTGCCACTGATCTTCTCTTCTCCAGTTGTCTCTTGTTTACTCTTTGTTTTCTTTTCTGGTTTCTGCTGCTACTGGAGCCTGTTCTGTGATGTTTCTACCCCTTTGTGCTGCATTTGTATGATGGGCAGATGGTTTTTTTCTTCTGCTCGGAAGTGGATCTGATGTATTTATATTGGTACTGAGAGGTTGAACCTCTGCATTTCTGGGTTCCGCTTGTTTCTCTAGAAAAGTGAGAGGAAAGCATAAAAGAAGGATATTTTTTCTCCAGCTTCTACAGAAAAAGCGAGATATACTCCCTTTGTGTTTCTTGGGTTAGTGAAATATTCTCTACCGTAGATTAGCTATTTAGTTCTAATAATTTTGTTAACAGCTTCAAAAAAATGTTAGTTTTCTGTCCGAGAATCAAAAAGTAAACAAGCACTTGATAAAAACCCAAGCTTTTGGCTGCAAAATTTCGGTTGATCCATCCAGAAAAATCACACCAGATTCTACTTTAAATTTGATTCTTTTACTCCATTTCTCCCCAAATTCTCACTGAAGTTCCTCCAAGACACGATTTTTTACTTGTGGTATTATTATAACCGCTCACTTCTTCACTGCACAGTCCACAAGAACAAAACAAGCCAAGCACCATCAATGTCACTCACGGTGAGGCCTCACCTCCACCATTTCAATCCTAGAAATGGAAAACCCACATCCACAACCAGAGATTGGACCCAGATCTACGCCATCTACGGCATGGACCAGTGGCAAACACTTCTCTTCCTCTTGTTCCATGCCGTCTTCTTCTCTGTTCTTTCTTTCACATTTCTTTTCTACTTCGAACCCATCTGCAGCTTTTTGGAGACCTTTTTCCTTTTTGGAAACGGCCCAGGTGGCGCTGCCCGCTTTGCCGCTGGGTTCACAGGTTGTGTAACGGCTCTGTCTGGGGTTTGCCTTTTTTTCGCCGCCGGGAACTTCTTTTATAGTTCGTTGGCGTTGCATCACGACATGACGCAGAGAATGATGGGGTGTGTCGGAGATTGGTCAACGGTGAAGTTGGCTTTGGATGTTGGGTGTGGCCGTGGAATATTGCTAAACTCGGTGGCGACTCAGTTGAAAAAAACGGGTAGCTCCGGTAGGGTTGTCGGTTTGGACCGGTCAAAACGGACAACCTTGTCAACTCTCCGTACAGCCAACATGGAAGGTGGGCATTTGTAATTAAATTAAATTAGTTATTTTTTTGGAATTTGACTCTATGATGGAGTAATCTCTGATTTTACTCTACAAATTTGAACAATGAAACAGAAGTGGCCTTATGTATAGAAAATTAATAGCGTTAAGATGAGTTTTGTTAAAGAATCCAACAAATTAAGATAAGTCCAACTTGTACTTGAATTCTTCCCGTTGACATATGTGCGTTTGATGTTGACGGTTTTATATGTTTAATTTGAATGATGAACTTAGCATGTGTGTGTGTTTCTATGTTATCAGGTGTAGGAGAATATGTGACTTGCAAGGAGGGTGATGTGAGGAGCTTACCATTTGGGGACAACTACTTTGATGTTGTGGTTTCTGCTCTTTTCGTGCACACTGTAGGAAAAGAATACGGCCATCGGAGCGTGGAGGCAGCAGCAGAGAGAATGAGGGTGTTGGGTGAGATGGTTAGGGTTCTGAAGCCTGATGGGATTGGAGTTGTGTGGGATCTAGTTCACGTGCCGGAATACGTCCGGAGACTGCAGGAATTGAAGATGGAGGATATTAGGGTATCGGAACGTGTAACAGCCTTCATGGTCAGTAGCCACATTGTATCCTTCAGGAAGCCTAGTCAGCACATAGTGGGTCCCGGCGAGGTCCGTTTGGACTGGAGATGCTGATGTGGTAATTTATATATACATATCTGAAAGTTGATGAACAAGATGGATGGTTAGGGGAAAAAGTAAAAATATACATATGAAGCTCATCATGGTTTTCCTTTGAATCATCTGGGGAGACGAAGCCGATCCAGATGCCTTGAATATACATACATGTCATGTAGTTTTTATTATGTATGTGATGTCATTCAGTAGTTGGTATATAAATCAATGTTGCAAACAAAGTAAACCTTGTAATCTTATTATTATGATATAAAGAAAATGTTAAATGTGCTGGAGACTTGGAATAGATCAAAACCTTCTTGTTATGAAGATTCCTGGTTATTTGTCTTCACTTTATTAGCTAACCTGGACGTTGGCTATGCTCGTATCCTCTCGCAACTGCAGTTTAGAGAGGCAATTAAGGTGTCTTTTATTAGGAAACATCATCTGAATTGGACACTAAGGTCTGGTGCTTTCTGAGTCGAGTTCAATTCTCTCCAACTATGTTACGTAGGTTTGTGAGATAGATAACTAATGTTACTTTTGACAACTATTTATACCGATTTTATGGACACATAATCTTATAAAATAGACTATATGGATAGGACCAGGTTATAAGTAATTTATGGATATGGGTGACAATTGGGATTACTAGATTTCTGAAACTGCATTCGATATCCAATTAATGTGACCTGACCCGACCCGCCTGAAAATGCAAGTGGTGAAGCCGAGATAAGACGGTGATGTATGTGTTGGAGTAATAAATTTGGTGGGCCGGTTGATATGGAGTTTGTTGTGAAGTCACAATCCTGTCCGTTTGATACTGAAACTGGGAATGAGTGGTGTTGGATATTAAATGCTTTGGCCATAAAACTGGCAGAAGTTAGAAGTGGGAAGTCGCACAAGCACGTGTCTGTCCGCCGTGGTTGCTTTCCCTGGAGTAGGGTGAAAATGATTCTTCTTTGCAGCGTTTTTTCCCAATTGCAGGGTTAACTCAACTTCAGCTCCATAACTGCAAAAAGAAAGTAACCTCCGATATGGAGGTGACTGTTTGTTGGCAGCTGATTAATTTGGAAAATTATTGATTAAAGAAAGAGAAAAAGCGTGCACACAGTATGGCAATTCGTATTCTGGAAATTAATCTGTAAATCTGGAAAATGCCAAGTCTTAATTGAAAGCTTTCTTGTCTTTATCTTATTCCATTATAACTTCTCGATGGAAAAAAGACCAAGATTTATATATCTGATTCTGAATATGGTTCACTTTCTGTACTCGTTTAGTCTGCACATGTTGTGTGTGGTTTTGTTCAGAAAAAGACTATCTAGATTAACTGTATTATCTGACAATTGTTAACTTCAGAATGTGGTTGATACTCGGAAATACATCTTAGGAACTAAAATATTATTATGATTCAAGCAGCAAATATATGAGTCATTCTTTATCAGATCTAACTCGTGAAACAATTTAATCGTACCATGTGTGCAGTTATTCCAAGTTCATATGCACCATGTGTCTGACCATCTTCAGAATGCCAAGCTTCAAAATTCATAAGCTCTGAGTTCTTTTTGCACATTCGCTTTAGATGTTAATTCACTGGAGGCCGATCAGATTTAAAAAATGTTAAGCCCTTGCATACGACTCTCCTCTCCTTGATATTTTGTGGAAAGTTAAAAGACTTCTTACTTTAGTTTTGTGGCTAATTCGTAACCAGAACTGAGTACGGCTTGTCGATACAGGACAGTAGTTGAGCAATGGTGGTCACCAATCGTCTCGATGCGTCCGTAGATATTTGCAGTTTTGGTATTAAACAGAACAATACTACTTTTTGGAAAGCTAGCAATTTGGTTGAGCACAGAAGGATAATGGTTGGGGGAGATTGATGAGGAGTCACCATCCAAGGTCACTAACAGAGGACAATGGATATGATATAAATCAGTTGGGAACTTAATGCTCTGCAACTATACTTCAGTAGAAGATTTTAGGACCCCTTCTGGTTTTTCTTTTCCATTTCTTCTTCTCGCCTTGAGATCGTAAGATTGGTAAGTGCACTTTTTGGTTTCTGATGTACTTGTTTTATACTATTACTACTAGGTAGACTGCACAGATACTCGTAAGAATTGCTCTAGAGAATCCAGGTATATATTCCATATTTATCACCGACATTTGCACTTCAAAAAAAGGTTGATGATAGACTGCACAGATACTCATAAGAATTGCTCGAGAGAACACAGGTATATATTCCTTATTTATCACTGACATTTACACTTCAAAAAAAGTTGATGAGAATCGAAATGAAGGCACGCATAAATTAGTTCAATTGTTAATCAACTCTAGTGGGCCATAATCTTCTTTGTTTTAGGACTTGTACTGTATAATCTCTAAAGCTGAGATTTATCAATAACCAAAACAAGAACATAATCATAGAAACAGGCATGCCTGCACAAGAAAATTAATGGTGTCGATTGACAATCATTCAGAATTACGTGCCTCATAGCCCACACAGGAGAAGTTAAGAACATGATGATTGGAGGTTGCAACCGTAGTTATAAGTTAAGAACATGATGATTGGAGGTTGCAAGAGTTGTTATCGCAATAGGGCAGACGGCCAAAATTTTTAAAATAATTTTTTAAAATTAAAAATATAGGATAATTTATTTGTTTAATTAAATCCATGCTTGGGTTGTCTAAACCTAGGCTTCCTTAAGATCTAATTTTTTAAAATAAAACGATATTATTTTGCTTAAAATAATTAAATTTCGAATCAATTTAGACCTAAATTTGACTCATAAGTTGATCTATTGAAAACAATTAAATTTAAACCCATGAGCCAACAAATATCATCCTTATGAGTTAATTTAATATAAAGGGCTAGTCACGTATTAGTCATGCACACTTTTTTTTGTTATTATTACAGAAGAAAAGAAGTTGTACACAAGTATTCTAAAACATAAAAATTAACATAATTAATTTAAAATAAAGACTTAATAATGATAATCACTAAAAACAAATCATGGAATGTCTATTCTAAAATTAGATGTTGAAGATTTAGATTAATACATTCAGAGTGTATAATGAAACTTTTCTTATATAATTTTTTTGTTGTTGGAAGGTGTAGTGGCCTTACCTCTCAAACTTGACAAGTCCCTTTTTCTTGTGCTTGCTTTACAAGCCCCTTATGCTTTAATGGCTCAAGTAACTTGAATTTGTCCTTTTTTGATGTTGTAAGCAGCTATCAGAGTTACCCACTTTAATTCACACCCTAAATTCTAAGTCTTGTGAATGGTGACCTAAATAGATAAGAACATGAGAGAGAACTCAATATTTTTTTGGAGAGCCTTAAGTGTGGAAAGGAGAAGCTTTTTTCATGCATTCTTTCTTTTTGCAACTTTTGCAGATAAATAAAAACATGGTTAGACATTCCCACAAACAACCACCTACTTGCTAGCTTTGTTTTTTTTTTGTAATACTAAGTTTATTTGTTGACTTTGGTTTGTTTGTGCCAATATAGACACATTATATTATTTTGCTATATTTTTTAATTTTAAATATAGGATCATCATTAATTACAATAAATTGTAATATTTTAACTTGTTTAAAATCCTTAAACTAAACCAAAAGCTATAAAAAGTTGAGAAACTTATGTTTGAAGTTGAGAGTGGCATTTGAAGAACATGAATATGGGATCACTTCATGTTATTAACGGAACAAATATGGAAAAATAAAAGTTATGTAAATTTAGTTGAAACTTGAAATCAACAGCCGGTCCCATGGTCTAGTGGTCAGGACATTGGACTCTGAATCCAGTAACCCGAGTTCAAATCTCGGTGGGACCTCCATGCTCATGTTTTTCTTATTAAACCCCGCCTCAGTGAAGCCTTAAATATGTTCAAAGAGAGTGTCCGTTCCAGTTCAAACATTTTTGTTTTCAGCTAGGCTCATCATCTCGACTTAAAATCCAAAAATTTATGTTTCATTAGGTGGCCATTGTGAACTTTTGCCATGCTTTGGACTCAACAACTACTACAAAGTATCCTACTTCTGGACTTTATTACGCAAACTCACAAGTCTGGGGAGTGGGGACTTCAATTCAGCCCAATAATGGAGTCATTGTACGTGTTGAAAAATGTCACCAATGAACAAAGATTGGCCCTTAACTGAGGGTTTAAGGAAGACCAGCATACTAACTAGTTTCATCGGTGAACCTAAAATACTTATACAAGCAATGCCTTGAGTGAAAATTAACACCTCTTCTTCCACTTATTCATTTAACGATGGCAAAATGTATGTTACGGTCTTTAAAGTTTTCACCACTAGGGTTGTTGAGGAAATAAGGGTTGAAATAATAATTTCTCATATTCTAATTACTCTCATCATCACAAGTCCTAACTTCTGCGCTCCTCTCTCACGACAGCCATCTCCTATCCCATCGCATGCTTCCTCTCCTGAAGAGATTGGAATAGTAAGTCCATGTACTCGTTATTATAATGCGATTATATATATATATATATAGAAATTGTATCCTCTTTATGTCTCGAGAATGATTTTATTCAATCACTCAATTTTCTGCTTTACTCAGAATACATTGTCGCGATAACCGCTTGGTTTTGGAGAAGTTGTCCCCCATTGTCTTGTGTGCTTTGGAGGACAGCCAAATTTGTAGACAAATAATACCTTTTCTTTATTTTTAATTGTATATCTGGCAATATTTTAAAACATAAATAGACATCAAACTTGTCAAAGGAAAAGTTTTAGGTTTAAGTATTCAACCGATATTAAATTATTACAAAATCAATAGATAATAAAAAAAGAAGCAAAAATTATAAGAATAACTAAAAATAACATATTTTTATTGAAATAAAAAGAATATACTAATAACTATCATTATATAATGAACTAATAATTCAAACTAATCTTAAATCTAACATAAAATTTAAAATAATAATAATAATTAAAAATATTTTTTTGAAGGAGATTGTGCCTCATTATTATTATAAGTAAATTCTTCAACACTATCTAAAGACTTATAAACTACGATTTCATTTAACATATCTATAATAATTTCTTTTACTGCATTCATAAATATTATTAAAATAAGATATCAACTAACTATTAATAAATGTTCTTAAGTCATTTGTTATGATAAATATATTTTCTTCATGAATTGTCTTTTTAAGTTCAATATAATCAAGATTAGGCATTGATTCTTTTTCGATCAAAAAATTAGTATGATAAAAAAAATCAGGATCAACTGGATCTAATGATTTTAAAATCAGACTGGACCGATCGATTCGACCAAAATAAGTATAAATCTACCTAATTTTTGATTCAATTTGTGTTTATAACTCATATAAGAAAAAAAACTTGCTGGTTAAGTAATAAATCGACCAATTTTTATGAGAAAAACCAGCAAATTTTCTTATACAAACCGACCATTAAGCAATAAACGGAGAATTTATAAATCATCTTGAGCGTGTGGGGCCTAGCTTCACTCTTGCACGTTAACCTATATACTTCCTTGTTCTTGTCTCCCAATTTTGACATCTGTTAACCTATCATTAATGAAAATTGAAGTTTTTACAAAAGTTGAGATTTTTAATTGATATATTTCATAAATCTTTTGCCTTTTAATGAATTATTTTTTCTTTTCAATTCTCTCAACAATTTAACTAATAAATTATAGGGTTAATTAAAAAATCAAAAACTTTGCTCCATTTATAATTATAACTTGAACTCCAAAACATGGTAATTAAATGCTCAAATTTTCTATTTTTTTAATTTTAGCTCGATGTTAATGTCTCCATTATCTTTATTGACGTGACTTGTTATGTGTTTCAAAAATTTTAGCTATTAATACACGTCAGGCAAAATTAACATGAGTAATTAATATTAATGAAACGACATCGTTTCAAACAAATGACACATTTTAATCCCTAAATTAGTTAAACTAATCCCGACAACATCACCCTTCATTTTTAGTTTGTTTTTCCAATACCCTAGGCCATTCTCACATCGCAGTGCACCAACAAGCTTTTCGTTTTCAGTTCATTCTCCTAACATCCTCATTCCTTTATGGCTGATTGCAATGTGATGTGAGAGCAAAATGAGCTTCCTGCGATGCGAGAGCAAAATGAGCTTCCTACGATACAAGAAGGGCTGAGGGCATTGAGAGAACAAACTGAAAACAAAAGGTGAGGGCGTCGAAATAACAAACTGAAAACGAAAGGTCAAGGTGTAGGGTCTGTATGAACTAATTTAGGGATTAAACTTGAAACAACTTCATTTTAGTTATATGATTAAACGAGGTCATTCATTAATTTTTGTTACTTATGTTAATTTTCATTAACGTGTATTAATAATTAAGATTTCTGAAATACGTAACAAACCACATTAGCAAAGTTAATAAAAATACTAACGTCATGTTAGAATTAAGAAAAATGAAAGTTTAAATATTTAATTGTCATATTTTGAAGTTCGAGTTATAATTGTAAAATTTTGAAAAGTTTGAGATTTTTTTATAATTAGCCCTAAATTATATATTTCAAAATTTTTATTCTTTATATCTTTATATTTTAATTAAGAATTTTGTTTAAACTTATTATTGTTAAAAAAATGAATTAATATTTTTATCTTTAAAAAATACTAAAATTATTTAATCTCACTAATAAATTATATTTATCAAAATTTAGGTTTTTTATCTAAAAATTTTAAACTATTATTGTTAAAACTAATTATTATTTTTATTTTGAATTTGTTTAATAAATTGAATTATTAATTAGTATATATAAGTAATTTTTGCTTAAGATAATTTAAGAATATTTTAAAAATAATATTTAAAGGGCATTAAAAAAGAAGGTAGAATAAAGTTAAGGTTCTTTCTATCGACTTTTTTTGAACTTACTTCAACTTTAATGAGTCTTTTAAATAAATGATAACATAGAAATACAATTTTTATTTTTATTATTATTGTAAATTTATGTTAGACTCAATCTTAATTTAAATTATTATATTTATTATTAGTTTGTTATATATTAATAGGAATTATTAGTGCATGTTTTATCTCAATAAACTATTTTATTCTATACTATAGTTTTACTTACTCTTATAATATTTACTTCTTGTTTAATATATACCAGTTTTTATAGTAATTTAATACTAGTTGAACCTTTAAACTTTAAAGCTTTTCTTTGACCGGTTGGATGTCCTGTCTAGTTTTTAAAACACTGACTGGATTATACATTCTCTTCTTACTAAGTACTCTAAATACAATATAGAGAAATTATAAAGTCAATAATAAAAATAAATTAATTTAAAATAAAAACAAATCAATAAAATAGATGTTATTTATTATCAGATTATAAGTAACATAAACAAGGTCATTGAGTTTATAATGTTCCAAATGATTTCGTTTCTTTGCATGAATACATTCAGAAACACTCTAATTATGTTCAAAACTTGAGCGGTTGTTTAATTAAGTAATCTACTAGCTAGTTATCTCAGTATGGAAGCACTTTCTCCAAATAATCTCCACCACTTATGTATTTTAAATTAATAATTATGAGAAATAAAAATATATGTTATTAATAAGTAAATAATTAAATAAAAGCATGAAAAGTTACTAGGCTATATTTTTTCATTATAAGTTCAATCTTCGCAAATGATCTACCAAAACTCCTTAAACTTTTAGGTTACAATTTAATTTCATTTGCTCTTCAATAGAGAACATACTTTTTCATTCAATCACATTAAAGAAACTACCTCTAATATCATTTATACATGCCTCTCCCCTATATATATAAAAAGGATTAGGAAAATAAGTTGCTAAGTCAATCCTTTGAGTAAGATGCTTATTTCATTATCGGTTAAGAATACCTATATAAGGCTTGAACGATTTCTCTTTTCCTTTAGAAAGACTCATAATTATTTTGCGAGCTCTATAGATTCCATCATCTACATACCCCAAAGATAACTTCTCATCTGAGTCAACAATCTTTAACAACCTTATAAGTAGAGTCACAATTTTCGACAACCAAAATTTATTATCTAGAAAATTTTTACTTGTCACTAAACTTTAAAGTAGTTATTTATGATCATAAATACTTTTCAAAGTAATAAATGTAGTTGCAAACTTAGTAATTGCAAGACCAGAATCTCAAAACAACCTGCTTGCTTTCTTAAATAAGACAAAAATGTAATATGATTATACACAAAATTGTAATCTTAGATGCACATGAAACAAGAATATAAATTTGGTCAATACAACCAATATGATTTATACTTTGATTGTAACAAATACACATCTGATACATAATTACCTGCATTATTTATAACAAAGTGCATAACATTCTTTGATGTAACTCACTCTACAATCTCAAAAAATAATTAAGATAAAGCATGAGCACTCTTTACTTTATGAGAAATATCAACATACTTGATAAAAGTTATTCCAATATTACAATAAACTAAGAAATTAATGAAGGTTCTTTATTTTTGATCAGTCCACTCATCTGACACAATAATGTATCATGTTGATTCCTAGCTAGACTTATATGCATCCATATTCAACCAATATTCTTTTTTAAAATCTTGAACTAAAGGCATACGAATCTTATAATAAGAAAGTGCCTTAAGTTTTAGATCTATCATTATTGTAGCATCTATTACTTTTTGAAAATAAGTGAACTTAAAGCACTTAAAAGAATACATGAATGATAAAACCATCTAACTCATGCTCGTTTACATCAAAAAACAACACCCTTCAATTAAAACACTTTTTAAACTAGGTTGAGAACCATAAGTAGTTCTTGGAGGAAAATAAAAATATATGTCAATAATAGCTTTCCCATTTCATTTATCTAATATTTGTTATGCTTCAACATCTCAAAAAGATACATTACGAGCCTCTATATTTTTATTTTTATTTTTTACTTATTGCTGCAAATAATTTTTAATCCTCTTACATACTTTAAATGGTACATTTTTATAAAAAGAAATATTAGCCTTAACACCAGCAAAATACTCTTTCATTTTATAAATTCTCCCCCTTTTAAGCATTATATTGCAAAACAAACAATTATATTAAATATTTTTGTCAATGTTTGAGAAGAAAAAATTAATTCCATGTTAGATCAAACTTATGATGAGTAGAGGATATTAAGTTCATCGAATCTTTTGATGATAATTCTATATTATCCATTATAGTTTTAACTAGAAAATATAGCATAATTTTGTTAATTTTGTAGAAACATATTTTAAAAATACTTGTCTTACTAAATACATTGTATTTAACAAACTAGTGTAGTTAATAATACTCATGCCAAAATATGGTAAAAGTTTAAAAAGAGCAAAAACGTATAACTAAGTGAACAATTTTTACTTATAATCTTGTTTTTTTTTTAATTTTTTAATTTTATATCTTGTTTTTTTTAAGTTTTTTTAAAAGACAAAAAGAAAAATAAGTACCTTATTTTTATCAATTAAAAAACTTAAATCTTGATAATGATAAGTATATTGTAATCTTAAACCTAACATGGTTAAAAACACATGATATAACTATTCTAGAAAATCAAAATAGTTATTTGAAAGCATTTGGAAAGATGATCTCATCCACTGTAAGGATGATTGTTTTCAACAAGTTCAAGGATTCTCTATCATCTCTTGAAATAATGTTCTTTATTTATTAGTTTTTAGTGAGTTAGTTCTCTACTAACTTTCTTTCATTACCAACTAGCATAAAGTTTTGCTTGCTTTTGTCCGAAAGTATACTTAGGAATAAGATGGTTTGGAACCAGAGATAATGGGATCCTAAAAGATCACATTCTAAATTATCTGCACCTAGGTTACGTCCTTCTTAATAAAGGGATAAAGTCACAATTTTTAGTGAATTAGATATAACATTATCTGTGTTAGGATATAAGTGCTGTATTACTATCTTTTGCAAACAAAGATTGATAAAGATTTGTTATTTTGCAGATGATATGAAATGCAGAAAGTAAAGAAGACCAAGGTTTGTTACTTAGTTAGTAGTTTTCAATGCTATCTACATCCAAGGAAGTTTTCAATGCTATCTACATCCAAGGTTCCCACTGATGTGGTTCCCACTAGTATGAAGAAGAAGAAGAGAACTGGTATACAGATTAAGTATTTTGGAAACACTTGCAATGAGCCTTCAAAACTCTCCTAGTACCCACTGGTAAGTACCCTAGCACTCTCTGATATTTTTTCTCACTCTATTCATACACTCTCAGTTATTGAATACAATGGCATGTGCAAAAATGCAATGTTTGTGTTTCTTCTTTTTTATGATGCTTGTGATATGTTCTTTTTATATTATGCTAAATGGAGAAGCTTTTGGAGGAGCTTGCTTGAATCAAACAATGATCATGTGCCTCCCATGTGAGTCTCTTATTCTCCTACTTCTGTCTGTATTATATTGGTTGAAGCTGCGTTTTGTCTTCTACACATGTAATACGACAGTGCTTTGAGTTGAGGCTTTAGAAATGAGTTGAAAACGACTGTGTATCACGTGGGCATGTTTTAAACTAAGTCATTTATTTTTTATCTGATTAGAACCTTCGAAAGCATCTCTCTCCATCGCCTTCAGACATTTCTTCTTCGATTCTTCATGTTTCATTTGTTTTTGTTGTTTTTGAGTTGAGGTTGATGGAGTATACGTGACTTTCATCACATTATTCCCTCCTACTCCGTCTTGATTCTGATCAAAAAACTCGAGAGTGATTTTGAAATCCAAAACCCTAATTTTCACCATACCAGTGAGATCGGATGGATCATCCTTTGGAGTTAAGGGGCTTCACTAATCTGTAAGTATGCCTTAAAAAAATGAATTTCTTTTGAGTTAATATCTTAGTCCCAAAATTTGATGGATTTCTTTCTCCTGTGATTTTCTTCAGGTTGAAGGTCCCTTTGGAGATTCGGTCTCTAACAAAGTGTAATCGCACATCTATGTACTTGGATCTCTCATGGAGTATAGGATCTCTACTCAGGCACAAAGCACTCTGACTATCTGTGTAAATGACTAGCTTTGTGATGTCTGTGTTGATTTCTTTTAGTATACCTAATATCCATATTAGCTCCTTTACTCCTTCAATGATTGCATAATACTCTGCTTCTATGGTAGATACGCTTACTATTGATTGCTGTTGTGATTTCCAGCTGATTATGTTTGTTGATAATGTGAAAACATATGCTGAAATTGACTTTCTTGAGTCCTTATCTGCTACATAATCTGCATCCTTATAACCACATAAAGACAAGTAATTGCATTTAGTTAGTTCTGCTTTAGAGAAACATAGTCCATAGTTAATTGTTTTAGATATGTATCTAAGAATACCCTTGAGCCCTTGCCAGTATTCTAAACCTGGATTGGCCATGAATTTACTCAGGATACTAATGACATAGGCTAGATTAGGCCTTTTGCATAGCATAAGGTACATAATACTTCCAACACCTACATTATAGGAATAGTGAGCCATTGCTCTCTTTTCATCCTCAGTCTTAGGACTCTTGTTAGATATCATCTGTAGGTGAGATCCTAGGGGTACAGAGCTAGGTTTAGCTTGTTATATGTTGAATTGAGCTAATATCTTTCTGGTATAATTCCTTTGAACAAGCCAAAGTTTCATTTCCCTCCTATTTCTGATCATTTGCATTCCTAGAAGCTTTTGAGCTTCTGCCAAATCTTTCATTTCAAAATGAATGCATAGATCAGACTACACTTATTGAATTCTATTCAAGTCCTTCCCTATAATGATAAGGTCATGTAGCGCTCCCTTACCGTAGGGTACGCACCAGGACGCCCGTGTGTCGTTCCGAAGCATATCCCACAGCAAAGAAGTGCTACCCTCGAAAACAATCGCTAAATACTCGCATGGCATCAATACAATAACACTGAATTATGCAAAACACTAAATTTTAAAACCACAA
>JAOSBK010000206.1:49914914-49931099 GCA_027568895.1 Erythroxylum shatona
CATGGACTTCATTAATTTGCTTATAGATCAATATCAATTCATAAATAATGAACACCAAATTAATGAAATATGCCTTTATTTATTTATTTATAAAGTCTGTACACAACTTTGTACAAAACGCGCTAAAGGCGATTGCTTTTAGGGCACTACTCTAACACCTAGATGGTTTTATATCTCGTTATAAAGCTTGTCTTATTGCCAAGTGTTTTCACCAATACTTAGATGTTGAATTCACCAAAACCTTTAGCCCCATCATGAAACCAACTATAATATGTACAATTCTTATTTAGCTCAATTCTTATTTAGCTGTTAAGTATGGTTATGAATTATTTCAATTTGAAGTTAACAATGCATTCTTATAGTATGTTAACTGGCACCCTTTTTATGCAACAACCTCTTGGTTTTTAAAACTATGAATACCCAAACTAAGTGTGTCAATTAATCAAAGCCATCTATGACCTGTGCCACCAATGGCTTGGTATCATATATTATGTTCCTATCTTCCTCAACAAAGTTTTATCATTCAATCTTTAATAATTTCTCATTCATCTTTGACAATGGTTCGTATCTCATCTACTTGCTTGTCTATATTGATAATATTATTATTCCTAGGAATAAAATCCACACAGTCAAGAAATTTGTTACAAATCTCTCCTCTAAGTTCCCTGTAAAGATCTTGACCCTCTTAACTATTTCATAAGGATCGAAGTTATAATAACATCCCAAAGACTTTTCTTATCTCAACAAAAATACATTAATGACCTTTTCTCTAAAGCCTATATGCTTAATTCCAAACTAATGACAACTCCCACATCTAATAAAACAAGGTTAAAACTACATGATACCACTCCTAAATGGATGCAAGAGAATTTTAAAAAATTCGCAGTTTACTTTAATAATTATCCTGATAATATTAATATGATATTTTCCCTATAAATAAACTATCTTAATTTATGCACAACCTTTCCTCCACATATAAGGCAATTGTCAAAAGAATTATTCGACATCTAAAAGGCACACAACATCATTGAATCCACCTATAGAAAACTACCAACCTATCTTTACATATATTCTTTACTTTTGATTAGGGTAGAAATTCAGATGATCTTACCTCCACTTGAACTTATATTACCCTTATTGGTAGTTGCTCTATCAATTGAACTTCAAAAAAACTTGGAAATGATTTCTCGAAGTTCAACTAAAGTCGAATGCAAAGCCATTGCCGTCGCTATTGCTAAACTCAATTGGATTACTAACCTTTTGATGGAATTTCATTAACCGTTTTCTTCTCCAACCATCTATTGTGACAACTTTGTTGCCACTTATCTATGTAAAATATTGTCTTCCACTCCCGTATGAAACAGGTCGCACTTTTCATTTTCTCAAAAATCAAGTACTTCAACAACAATTAAGAGTTTCACGTATTCATATAAGTGACTAACTTATTGACTGTCTCACCAAAGCTACGCCTAAGAAGCAATTCCTATTATAGAGATCCAAGATTGACATCTATAATGGAAGCACAAATTTCGAGGGTATGATAAAATGATTCTTTGGGCATAAAAGGAGATCAAATCTACCTTGACTTGTTTTGATAAAATGATTCTTTGGGCATAAAAGGAGATCAAATCTACCTTGACTTGTTTACCACTATTATCTATTCTATTAGCTATAATTCAAAAGTATCTTATCTCAACTTGTAATACAATTATATAAAATACAATTATATCTTTAATCTCAAACTTGTTTTAGGAAATTAGGTTTATATCAAAAATTGTCCTATCAGTCAACATAGGGTGCAATATGGATCTTAAAAGCTCTCGTTATTTTTTCTTTAAATCCATTTAGAGCTCTAGAGCAAGTGGGCTAGGTCAGATATCGTTTGAATTTATCACAAGACAAATATATGCATCCTACTGTCCATAATTTTCAATTCAAGAAAAGGGTTTCGGACTACCCTTCATGGCAGCATCAATTTACTCTGCTTTGCGATTTCGAATCATCGTCTGATTAATCGACATAACAAACCAGCTGCATAATACTTGCTAAAAATATCTTTGTGATATTCAGCAATGATTTTAAGATATCAACCTTGTGAACAAGGTTATCGATGGAAGAAGTAATAATATAGATAAGAGAGATGGGAAAGGAAGCAAAACAATGGTACGAAGAAGAAAATCACTTTCATATGGCAAAAGGATGAAATAGTGCCGTATGTCGTCGATACGCAAAAGAATAAACAAAGTGTTATGATTTTAGCTAAAAAATTATTGTAGGTTGAACAAGAGTATCAAAAAGGATAATATCCTCCAGATTTTCGTCAACTCGATTTTTCCGGAAAAAATGGAAATAAAAAAATTAAAATTTCGAACAACAACTGGACAGAAACCAAACCACTGAAAAGCATCCTCGTAGGACTGTGAAGATAGATGAGGCGCGCCAAAAACCTCTCTCTTTCTCCGTCCATCTTTCCCGACTTCAAAGTCATGGCCTTTACGCTATCGTCCTCATTTATCACCTCTCACAAACTCTCTTTCAATCTCTCCTTCTCTACCTTAATCCAAAGGAACCATTTTCTCTCTACCCATTTGGCTTTTCGAGCCAATGCAGCTCGTGGTCAAGTTGCAATTAGATCAGCCCCCCACAAGTCAATTCGAAGCCTTCAAAAGGTTGTTTCTTTAGAAAAAGTTTCAAATTTTAGTTCTTTTTGCATGTAATTTATTGGAATTATTTCCATCTGTGGCATGCGCAAGAATGTTTTTCGGTTCCGTTTAGTTTTTGGATTTCCGACTTCTCTCACCGAAATCAATATTTGGTTTAGTGTGTTCAGTCTGGCTAAATGGTGCTTAAAATCGTTGGTGAATTTGCTGCTGTGAAAAACATGGTATTAAAAGAGATAATGGGGGATGGATTTGCAGTGGGGGTTTAGCAACTGCCATGTAATAAGACGTTGCTTAACCTTTCGCCATCTGAGACTTAAGGGTTTTAGTCCATTCTGTATGTATGCAAAAATATATTGAGGATGCGTACTTTGAATGCTTCGCGTGTTTTTGTAGTCGTATTTAAGCTTCTATTGACACAGAGGTACATGAATTTCAGGATATACTTTGTTTATTGAGATTTATGGCTTTTTTTTTTTTGGTGGTATGCGGACAAGTTCTGCTATGTACTTAATAATGTCTCGCCTAACTTGAGTTTTTGGTGATACAGGGTGTGGCCTCCTGTTGTGTTTTTCCTAAAAGTTTGTTTATCTCAACTCTCGCATATGGACTGAAGAAACTCGAGAATTTAGTTGCTGTATTACTGCTTTTTGTGCAGCTTGCTTCGCCTTTACCTTTGATTCCTTCAGCCGAAGCAGTTCTTTATTCTCCAGACACCAAGGTTCCAAGAACTGGGGAACTTGCTCTGAGAAGGGCTATACCTGCAAATCCAAACATGAAGAACATACAGGTTGATATTCATATGTTATCTTCTTGTTATATTCTCTAACTTGGAAGGAAATCAATTTGCAGATCATCTTGTTTCTTGCTTCTAGACTTCAATGGAGGATATCTCATATTTGCTGAGAATTCCACAGAGAAAGCCTTATGGAACCATGGAGGGAAATGTGAAGAAAGCTCTAAAAGTATGCACCTTTATCTTTCCGTATTTATTATCAAAAGAAGCTTATGATACCAGAGTGGGTTGCTCAAATGTTTGCTCTTTTGCTTTTCAGTTATGTTTTATCACAGTGATGCATATGATTGGAACTTGTTTAAAATTTATGCTAAAGTTTGGATTGCTTATAAAGATGCTCCTTTTCTTTGTCATTTCTAATACATAGTTTGAGTACAACTCTGGCAAAGGGAAAAAGTGACTCATACCATGGCTCTCATTGTCTGGGGAGAACCTTTACCTCTAGGTCATTTCCTTTTATCAGGAGATGTGCCTTTTCAACTTGTGGTTACTGAATGGTTTTCCTTCAGCATTTAAAATGTCAACTTATCAGCATTTTGACCATGGTGCTTAACCATTTTTTCTCTTGCAAATGATTTGCATTTTGTGTCATGATTGCAGATAGCAGTAGATGAAAAGGATTCTATCTTGACCAGTATACCTGCAGAATTGAGGGAGAAGGGGTCTACTTTGTATACTTCACTAATTGAGGGGCAGGTATGAGAATTTAGGCAGTTACTAAGTAGTTCTCTCCATATGTTGAAGCCACTTTAACCGGAGTTATATGTTCTTCCATTTCCCATAATGTGGCACATTGAAATAGGAAACCAACACTGATTGCCGATGAAAAATGTTTATAAAAAAGTATTCCAACCTACAATTCACTCACGTGGTCATACCATGATCACTAGATAAAGTGTTATAGTTCACTTAAAGTCTGGCAATATACTTTCACCTGTCTCTGACACTGTATGTTTGATTTTTCTTTTCCGGATTCTGTCAGACTATTAGAAGATGAAAAAATATATTTCTTGGTGTTGTTCCATGGCCAAATCTATGTAGTGCTGTTATTTGCTATTCACAAGAAAATAAATAATACACTACTGGACTAGAATCACGTAATAACAATTTATCTTTATTACTTTATTTCCTAGGCATATCTGTCAATAACAAAATGGTCAGTCATGATGACTTATGGGATATGTTGTAAGGACAATAACTAGATTAGAATTTTCTAGGGTGGTTTGCAATTGCTGCTTCAGAGTATTAAGGATCAGGACCCAGACAAAGTCTCTGTTGCCCTTGCAACTTCACTAGATACAATAGCAGAGATCGAACTGCTGCAGGTAAACTTGATGTGCAGGTGGTATTTGGTTCTCATGAAATTAGCATAAGAATAAACAAAGGACAAATCACCAAAGAAAACATTAATCATGTATTTCATAGCTGTGGCAAACTTATCGAGAAAGGATGTCTTAAATATGAATATAATAAAACCGCAACTTATGCACACAACTTGAGCATGATCACAATCTAAGCTTGACCATTTTCTGCGACAGGCTCCTGGGTTGTCCTTTTTGTTACCTGGGCAATATTTGAAATATCCTAGGTAAGTCCTCTGCATAACTGTTCAAATGCATGCCATTTTTGTTGTAACTGCAGTACTATATGCATATTATACTGATGGAAATGCCTTTGTCAAGCCATGTCTAGCACTCTTAACCTATCTTTAACTTTTCTCCCTTTCTAAATCTGATCTTTGGGTTTTGTGCGACTCACTTGGAGTTTCTTGTTGAACTTTTGACATATGTCAATTTAATAAGGGGTTTTTATGCATTAAAGGTTCTAAAAGGATCCATTACTGGTGTAGTATGCTATAAACAAATGGAATAATATTTTGCAGGTCAACAGCTGGCACGGTATTGAATTAAACAATGAGGAGGATAATAGTAAACAGAAAAAACATTTATTGCACTGTGGAACAAATTATTACAAGTATCAACCCTTGATTATTTTCGAAATCCAATACCAAAACTTGTAAGCAGCCTTTCACTAAACTGAATCTGTCTGTCTTTTATCACCTTATAGCGAGCCCACCACCTATACGCCTAACCTCTACTCATTGGGCCACTACTTTCATAACCTCTTCTCACCAAGATCTATTTCCTTTCATTTCATCATCCTAATTGTCTGATAAATATCTCGAACGTGCTTCTAACTTTAGAAAGGATTTGGGTGCAACTACAAACTAGTAAATGTCTGCCTAAAAACTTAAAAAATCTGACCCAAATAAGTAATCTTCTTTTCTGAAGTTGGGTTAAAAATATATTTTATTGCTTTATCACGTAAACGTTTCTCTCCTCTGATTCACAACTAGGCTATGTGATTGGTTTGTTTAGATATGATTTTTCTATATGGATGTCTATGTAGGCTAACAGGAAGAGGAACTGTTGAATTTACCATTGCCAAAGTAGATGGTTCAACATTTTCCCCAGAAGTTGGTGGTGAACCTAGACAGACTGCAAAAATTCAGGTTTAATGAATTCATGAATGTCATAGAAACCTAGTATAAACTTTTTTTGGGTGATTAAAATTTTCTGATGATTTTTACGAAACAAGTCTGCTACCTACAACATTCTTTCGAATATTGGCTCTTCCATTCCCTGACATATATGATGTGCTATTCAGTTATCTGTGTTGCAATGGCTCTGAAGTTGAAATTCTATTGACCCATTGATGCAGGTTATTGTTGATGGATATTCAGCACCATTGACTGCAGGGAATTTTGCAAAACTGGTAAGGTAGTTGACCTTCCCTTCAAGCTCAGTGAATTTTCAATGTTCTGTCACTTGCAGTTAAGTTATGGTTTTCCAGTACCTGTAGTGCAATTTGTCTGCCTTTCAGGGACATAAAAGGCCAATTGAGACTTAACTGTTATTCTTCTTTTATGTTTACTACTTCTACATTCTTTTACTTCTCAAAAGTCTCTTTAACAGTTATATAATTAAAAATATATGTTACAAATGAAAACATTGGGGCTGCCCCACCTGATGAAAATAAGGAACTTAACCAGAGATGTTACAGGTAGTTGATGGAGCTTATAATGGAGCAAAGCTCAATTGCACTAACCAAGCTGTTATCACAGACAGTGGACTCGATAAGAACAGTGGTTACAGCGTTCCCTTAGAGATAATGCCATCGGGACAATTTGAGCCACTATATCGAACAACTCTAGATGTTCAAGTACTCAACTTCACAATGTAACAAGTCCTAGCAAGTTCCAGTAACTGCTCTTTAATGTCTAATTTTCTTTTTCTTTTTTTTCTCTTTAATAACCATGTTGAAGGATGGAGAATTGCCAGTTCTTCCCCTATCAGTCTATGGAGCAGTTGCAATGGCGCACAGTGAGGCCTCTGAGGAGTATTCAGCACCATACCAATTTTTCTTCTATCTTTATGATAAAAGAAGTGTAAGTCCGTTACATCATCTGTTCTTAACCAAACATGCGGAGGGGTGTTTCCTTCTCCAGTATGATAAGTTTGATGCATGTATTGTAGGCTGGCTTAGGAGGTTTATCTTTTGACGAAGGACAATTTTCTGTTTTCGGGTAAGCTTTTGGAGTGTTACTTTCTTGAAAGTTTTGTTTTAGAGAATTTGTTGCCTTGCAGGACTGTGTTTGCTTAGTGATTTAATCTACTATATATTTCTCGAGCGCAGATACACAACCATTGGAAGGGACATCCTTTCACAGATAAAAACTGGGGATGTGATTCAGTCTGCAAAGCTAGTGGATGGTCAAGACAGCCTTATATTACCAAATGAGAGTTGACATTGTTTCATCCTCACCTCCTTCACATTTGTTGCTAGTTTACGTGGACCAACTGATTTTCTTGCTGCAGGTTGCTTTCAAGGCCTCCAAGAACTAAAGTTGTGATTACTGTTCTAGCTGTACTAAAATAAACTCACATTATCTCATAGTTTATGAAACATTTTTTAATATTGTTTTCTCAAATGAATTATCATTGGAACTTCAATGTACTTGTTAAATTCCACTGATCTCAAGCTCAGGCCACAAGAGTCTTGTACTCTACAGAGCACGGACTGTTGCTAGTTATGCCAGCAATTAAATCCAAGCATTCACATACCAAAACGATACTGTCAAAAGAGAGTTGAATGACAACTAACAAAGCTTTCTTAGATGCCAAAGCTTCAGCCAAGATTGGAGTTGGAGGATACAATGAGTAGACAGGGAGAGTGTTACAAGTTGCCTCTCAAGTTCTGGGTGAAGAACTCGCATCTTGCCTTGCCAACCGAGGGATTCCATATCCATCAATTACTAATTCTCAACAATCCCTTCAACATTGGTGATTCAGAAAGCGCCGCTTGGGATGGTACGGAGGATAGGATCATTATTATACGAGTATCATTCTTTTATATGTATATATATACAAAAGGAGATAATACACGAAGCAAATTACATGAATAATCACGAGAAACAAATCTCAGCCATGTACTCTAAAAAAAATGGGAGGCACCTATATTAAGAATGGAAATTTCAAGGTCAAAATGAATGGCTGTGTTAGCGAGTCAATCAGTACATCAGTTGTCCTCTTTGTATATATGTCGAGTTTTAATAACTCAATTTCAGGCAAGCAACTCGTTAATCCCCATGATTAGGGGGTTGTGTGAGTCTCATTCTTTGAGCAGACTCTAAAAACACAAGCCGATTGAGTTTGGGCTGCAGCCTGAAGAACCATGCGCTCGCAGTTACGATTGTACTATAATAAACAGCTAACGATGAATACATTGAAGTGTCCTTAAGGAAGAGAATTAAATAAGGATAAAACCCATCAAATTGAAGTCTTGGAGTTGGTCATAATACAACAGGGGACGAAAACCGGTCAGCCCTCGAGTATCAGCATTGTTTAAGTTGATATCGTCTGGTTCCCGACGTAAAAGACAGATTGGCTCTCCCAAATTTATACTCCTCTTCGTCAATTGATGTTTGAGATCATCCCTCGAACTCTTTATAGGAAAATCTTAATTTTTGATTGAAGTTTAAAGTCTTCAAGTTACAGTGAGTACCTATGTAATAGTAGTTAATAATTAGGGATATGTCTTGTGTAATTATAGCATTATGTACCCTTTTGGGTTGGAGCACCTTTGTTCCCGTTAAAGGTGTTTCAAACCTATTGTCATTTAATTTTGTCTATATATTTGTGTAGATCCTACGTAAGCATGTGTGTGAGATTTAATAAAACATGGTAGGAATCGATTAACCGAAACAGAAAATCTGATTTCTTACGTAACAGCTTAAACATGTTGAAATCATTACTTTTTTTTTTTGTGAGAAGTAGATAAATACTTTAGAAATTCTGAAAAAGAAAAGACCGATCCAATAAAACGTTGCTGGTTTTTAAGGGGTGGCTTTTGAGGGGAGGGTTTTGGATTTTTAAGGTGGGAGTCTCTCTCCTTAGTTGGTGTAACTACTTGAACGTGATGAAGAGATATTCTCACGTCAGATTTAAAAAATTCTCTTCTTTTGTTTACATGGTCAAGTATCAAGACATGAGAAAAGTAAATTAATTGTAAGTTTGCAAAATTGATCAATAGAAACAAGATTAAACAAGACTTCAAGAACAAACAAAATATCATATAAATGCAATTTACCTTTCATCGCCTTCTATCCAAAATTTATTGCTAGTGTAGTTATATCTCATTTATGACACTCGGCATTCTCATCTTTTCAATTTTAGAGTTTAAGTATTAATTTTTAGTGCACTTGGTCATCTTTCGAATCTTGAACTTAAATTATTATTAATTTTAATAGCTTTTTGGTCAAATTAAATATGAAAATTTTGATTATATTTTATATCAACGACCTAAAACTCATTATTTACCTTTTATTAATAGTTATTATAGCTCTTCAGCTCCTTTTGATTTAAGACTCTTTTGATAAATAACTGATAAGTTATTTTTTAGCCAGTTGACCCAAATTAAAGGTTTGATTATATTAAAAAATAAAAATTTATTTAGTTATGAGCTGATTCGATTGGCTGATTCAACCCAACTAGCTGATTTTTGAAAAGTTCCATAACAAGAGCATTTTGGACCAAACAGCTGAACTAGCTATTTAGCAATGACATTTGTGCCCTTGTAATTACTTGCTCTTCATTCTCATTTCTTTAGGTTCTCTAGAATTTTCTCCTATCTCATGTATCCACGCTTCTCCCCTTCGACTCTCTTCAACCTCACCGAAACCTTATCACCTAAAAAAATCTCCACCATTAGCCAAAACCACCCCATCACCACCATTTACGCGTTAACCACATCCCTAACCCATCACCGTAGACCAACCCACCACTGTAGTTCATCCAAAACCACCCCCATCATTGTTGCCATTGCGTTCAGTACATTAAACTCAAACAACATCCCTAACCCAAACACCACTAACCCACCACTGTCACTCAAAACCAGCCCCATCATCGCCATTAATGTGTTCAATAAATTTAACACAAATCTCATCATCGCTATACTCAAAAAAACCCCCTTTCCTTCGGTTTGTCCTTCCTTTAGTTGTTAAGTTTTTGAAATGTTGGTCGAAGGGTAGGAGGAGAAAGGGTAGAATGATAGTTGGGCTCTCCATCAAAATCCAGGTCACTAGAGACGAAATTGTGGGTCCCCAACCTGAACCAGGTGAACCTTTGAATAAATGAAGTCTTGTCTCTAACTAGCCAGATGAACTTTCAAAGTCTAAATTTTGAATAAAGATTTGATCCTTTCAACTTGTTGTTTCACCATTTCGTGGAGAATGAACATAGGTTTTACTCATTTGCAAGTTTTATTACTTCAGTTTTAGTATGTAGTCTTTTGATTACTATAAAATGTGCCTATTTTCAACAGATTGATGAAATTTTTATGCAATCATTCACTGTGAAGTCGACAGACAAAGAAGGGAGAAAGGAAATTGAGTCTTTTGTGCATTTTTTGTAAGTTAACACTCTTCAACTTGCATTGGAAAATGTTCCTTGTGACCTTTAAATTGAAATGAACTATTACAAAATGATAATCTGATTGCAAAAATAAGTTTGTTATTAGCATTAAACTTAAACAACTACTTCTTAGATTGTTGCTGAATAGGTTGGAATACTCTTATTCACAAGTTGTTTCTGATAGTTTTCCGCTTGATGAACTGCTTTGTCCAAATTTGTTTACGGATCTGTTTAGCTTGCATGAGAATCAAAACGATGCTTATAATGGAGTTCATGAGAAATTGGATCCTCAGAAGATAGCTAATCAACATAGTAAGCACAAATATATTTTTTTGAGAGAAAGTTCACTTCCATTCTGCCTTTTGATAAGCATACTCCTCCATTAATTACTTCATGACCAATTTTTAGAGTGCTTTGGTTACAAATTCCTTTAGTGTTAATACCTATCTGTTTTTTAACTTGTAATAACAAATCTTGCTATCTTCTTAGAGTTCTCGCTTTTGGATTTGTTTGAGAATGGTACACCAAATGAAAAACTAGAAAATAGTATAATAGTTGAAACTTATGTTGCATTTTCAATAGAAGGTGCAATTTTGTTGTCTTGGAACACAAATAGTATTTTTTACTGAACAACTATTTGAAACTCATGTTGGATCCTCATGTTGTCGTTTTGTAAGTCAAAGTGGATAAATTGGGAGTAGAAACACCTGTCCACTCACCTTAACCTAAATTTTACTTTGTTAAAAATCTAAAATTTACTGAAACGAAATCTAAGATAGATTTAGTTTCAATAAATAAAGTCTGATAGTAGTTAAGATCAATATGGAATTGCTGCAGTCATTACTATATTTCTCATATTTTTCATTAAATGATGTTTGATAGTAGTTGAGATACTATGGATTTGCTGCAGTCTTTTGTGTCTATCGAAGTATATTGTAGGTGTCATGATCTATTGTAGAAAGTTGCATTAATTTCGTGGAGGCTGTAGCTATTCTTTATATTTATACCTTTTAACTCCATTTATACTCCCAACAACCCTACCATCTCTTTTCACCTTTAACATGGAAAAGCTTTAACACAATCTTACATTACAACATACTTATACGTAAAACTCTCCCTATATTTCACTGATACGTAGAGTGAAGGACATTACAATAGTTCGTCAATCAGATTCCAACCAGCGACGTATTCTTTAGTAAGTTGATTCTCTCTCTTCTTGCTAAATTTTTAGTTGTTCTCCTTCATCATTGTTAGTTGTTCCCTGCTAACAGTTTTCATTTCATTAGGTTGTGTGGCTTATGTTATTAGATATGTTGTAGAAATAGAGTGAATGAAGATGAATGGATTGATCCAGAGAATTATGATTTTGATAGTGGCTATAGGAGATTGAAAGAAGAAATAAAAGGCAAAGAAGAAAAAAGTGATGATGTGTTGAGTTTTAATATCTGTAATAATAACCATCGTGTTTTAATAGTTTTAAGATGGTTGTCTCTAGATTTTTTATTCTTCTCTGAATCTTGTTAAGTTCCTAGTAACATTTTTGTTTATAGGGACTAAATCCAATTGAGTTGTTTATCATTAGACACTTCAATTTGAATCATACTTTTAAAGGAAATATATGTGTGCAAGTCAACTAGTTAATATTGTAATTGTAAGTAAGAATGATATTCTAACATCATGCTTTCGTTTGAATTAATAATTTTTAACATCATTCTTCTATCTGAGACTTATTGAATGTTAAGGTCTAAGGTTGGTAGGGATTGAGATGCTAATCATTAGAAACTAGAAGGTGAAATCATATTTGTGGATGCCAGGAGTATGCACTAGTTAATCTGTTTATTATGTAAATATAAACAATAATAATATTGTTGTTGCTTTTTGGTAATCAAATGAGGTGTAGTAAATATGTGTTACATTGAATGTTTAAGATGATTGTCTCTAGTTTTTTTAGTTTTCTCCGAATCTTGTTAATATGGTTTCATAATCATGCATTAAAACTTGATTATTTAATATTTACAATTTTATATTTATCTTTTTCTAATTTTATTTAATTATTTAATATTTCTTTGTTACCAAAATGAAGTATTATTTTCTTAAATTATTATATTTAAACAAATAGTAATTTAATAGGAAAATGTTTAATAAATTTAGTGAATAGAAAAGTGCCATTATTTTTTATAATGACCTTGTTAATTTTGAACTCTCTCCTATCATTCCACTGAAGCCTAACTTGCAATTATTTTGTTTTATCCCTAGCTCTTTTTTTATTTTCATGTTTAAGATGGTTTTTTATAGATTTTTTTTATTTTTCTCCGAATCTTGTTAAGACGGTTTTGTAATCACGCATTAACACTTGATTATTTAACATTTACAAACTTATATTTCTCTTTTTACAATATTATTTAATTATTTAATAGTTCTTTGTTGTCAAAATGTAGTATTTTCTTAAATTATTATATATTAAATAAAAATATATTACAATAAAATTTTATATAATTTTTGAATAATATTCACAAGTTAATTCAATTACTCATTTTAAATCAAGAGATCAAATAATTTTAAATTAAGTAATTAATAAAAATATATCGATGATAAAAAGTATTTATATATTTATTTTGTTGGAATAGTCTAACTGCAACCAATTAAGTAACTAACTAGTGAAACCAATTGCAAATTGATTAACTAATTTATAATCTTCTCCCATCTTGTATGATTAGATGGCATCATCCTAGAAAAGAAACAAAGGAGAAAGTCAAGGGGAGAATGATATAGGTAGGATTCGTTGGCCAAAAGAAACATTTCTTATCTTTTGTGACATATATAACCAATATATTCAAAGGAGTAAACGAAAACATGGTGGAGTTTTTTATCAAAGGATACCATAGAAGAAGGTAGAGGAAGAGTTTCACAAAGTGACTAACTTACAATTGGATAAAACTGAGCTTAAAAATAAGTTTGATTGGATGAGAACTAGATGGAGTCTTTGGAAACAGTTGAAAGGGAAAGAAATGAGATTAGGATGGGACTATGACAAAGGAACAATTGCTTCTAGTGAGGAGTGGTGGACTTTAAAGATTAAAGTTAGCCCATTTAAATTTATTTTCCTTTACTTTAATGCTAAATAGTTAGTTAAAAATAAGTTAATTATTTTTTGTAGGAGAACAGCAATTTTAAAACATTTAAAGAGGAAGGGCTTGGACTTGAGCTTGAATATAAATTGGATCAATTTTTTAGATGTTTGGCCCGAGCAGAGATTATATTTTGTCCTATGGCTGACCCTCCATAAAAACAATGAGAAGTTGAGGATGTATATGTTCCTTCTCCAACTGTGAGTCATAATGCTCATCATCAATTGTTAGGCTATCATGATCACGAGAATATATATGAGACTAGTGGTCTAAATAATTATCATGTCACTAGTGATTGGGAAGAGGTTTGGAGAGAAACCAACCTTGACCCCAGCATGGACTCTTGTTGCTACCCCTCAAGCTTCATATGATGAAGAGAGTGAGAGAAGAAGATGCAAAAGGGTTTTAGAGAATGATAGTTCACAAAGCAACAAGAGTGCAAGAACGGATTCTTCTAAAAGGGTAAGAAGATCTATAACAATGTATGAGAGGCTTAACGATATGATGTAATTGATTTAAGAGAGACAGAGTGCAACAATGGAGATAAATACTTCTATTATGAAAATTTTGAACACGATGAATATTGGTGCATCATAGAGTATTGATGCAGGTGCATCACATCATGTTGTTACGAATGCTTTAGAAAAACTATGTACTTTGCTTAGTTTAGAGACTGTTACTCCTAAATTTTACTTTGCTTTCATGTTGATTGAAGATTCTCAAAGAAGGGCCATTTTTTTCTATTTACTAGATGATTTAAAGAGAGTTGAATACATAAAGTTTATGTATGAATATGACAAACATAAAAAATTAAACATAGTTTCTATCTATGCATTACTATATTTAGTTTATTTTTTTTATTATTTGTGCACTTATGTTTACATAGCTTGTTTTAAGACATTATGAACTTGGTTAGCTTATTTTATTTTATTATGTTACCTTACTGGTAATCTATAATTTTATTATGTGTTATATTATTTATTTATTTATAGTTAGACATATAAATGTCTTTTTTATTTAGAATATAATTTTACTTGTTAATTTATAGGTATGGATGATAATGTTATGCAAATTATGCAACTTGTGTAGTGTGTTACATAGGTGTATATTTTTTTAACCACATATATAAAGAACCATGCATGGCTTCCTATCAAACAGGAGAACTATAAATGAATGAATTATTTAATGTTCATGAAAAATGGTGTTTTAATATATTTAGGATGAATCAAAATATATTTTGTCAATTATGTATGATTTTGGAAAACAATTAAGGTTTGAGACCTTCGGATAGAATGTGTATTTTAGAGAAAGTCAGTTTATCCGTGTATCTCTTAAGTAAAGGTTCTCTTAATAGAGATATCTAAGGGCGTTTTCAACATTCAGGTGAAATTATGAGTAGAGTTTTTAAAGAAGTTTTGACTACCATGATAAATTTTCAAAGGATATACTCGTACCAAAAGATCCCGAATTCAAGGAGATTCCATAACAAATTGCCAATAATGCTAGATATATGTCACATTTTAAGGTAATTGAATATGTTCTTCCTCCCCTTCATTATATTTTTCATTGAAAAATATTGTTTTATCATCTTATGATCATTGTTTTATATTAGAATTGCATTAGAGCTATTGATGGTACATATATAACGGTAATTGTTGCAAAGGAGGGTCAAATGAGATATAGAGGACGAAAAGAATAACGACGACAAATATATTTGTAGCATGTGACTTTTACTTACTATTTACGTATGTTTTAGTGGGTTGTAAGGGATTAACACATGATTCTCGTATTTTTGTTGTTACAATCGGTAACCCGAGACTTAAATTTTCCAAACCACCGATAGATAATTTTAAGATTTGTTATTCAATGTTTAGACTTTTTATGATATCATCTATACTAATTATATTTCCTCTATAGACACTCAGATAAATATTACTTGGTTGACAAAGGTTATCCGAAAAGAGAAGGATATTTGACACCTTACTCGAAGACAAGGTATCATCAATCGGAGTTTCGTGGTGCAAATCTAAGAGTATCTCGAGAAGTTTTAAATCAAACTTATTCATTATAGAGAAGTTGTATTGAGAGGGCCTTATGTTTTTAAGGCTGGATGGAAGATATTGGAGAAAGTGCCTAAGTATTCATTGATGGATCAAAATAGAATAATTTGTGTAGCTTTTGCATTGCATAACTATATTAGAAGAATTACAATTGGCGACCTGACTTTTAACATTATCGATCAAGATCCTAAATTTATACTTTCATATGTATTTTAAGATGTTGAAGTTAACTCTGTGTAAGAAGGTGTTGAAGAATAGAGAACTCAAGAGATGACAACTATTCGTGATAATATTGCTTATAGTTTAATGACAGTTAGACATCATTCTTAAATTGTTCTAAACCTTTGCTTTAAATGACAATGTTCATTTCTTTTGTTTTATTTAAATTGTATTGTTAAACTTCATTTGGATTGTTATATTTTATGTTTAGATGTATCATCATCATCAACATTGATGATGTTGATGATGATGATGATGATGATGATGATGGTGCTTATTATTATTATTATTATTATTATTATTATTATTATTATTATTATTATTGTTGTTGTTGTTGTTGTTGTTGTTGTT
>JAOSBK010000206.1:49939424-49950025 GCA_027568895.1 Erythroxylum shatona
TCTAATCCTAGAAATCAGTACCTACCATATTTGACAGTTGACTATGATTCTAATTGATGCTAACAAATCCTAGAAGATATTAACAAATGCCAAATCCGTGATTTACATTCAATATAGACATTTCCAGTCTGCACAGTCAGTCCTCCCGAAGGAGATTAACTACGTAAATGAGGCATTCCTGTTAAAAAGTGTCGAGAATAAATCACTGTCAGGAAAGTATTTCGCTTGGAAAACTCAATAACAAAGATAGTTGGGGTTGGACATGCTTATTTAGAAAGAATTGCTATATTGAAGGAATTGACATCTGTAAACCTCAGACTCCCGCAGAATTTCGAGAACTAGTATTAATTCCAGTTGATGCCATGATTTTCTTTGTTTTGCCCCACCCAAAAAACCCGATGAACAAGTCATTTAGTTAGCGATACAAAGCTTTTAGCAAAAAGAAAATACTCATAGCCCGAGCTGACATATATTTAAGAAGTATGTCTCTCCCAGCAGAAGAAAACCTACTATTTTAGCAGCTTTTCAATCCTTTTTCACACGGTCCCTTGTGGGGAATAAGGAACCTACTTTGAATAACCGCGCAATAAAGGTTGGGAGTTTCAAGTATTTACTATAAAGAGGGATTTCCGTCATGTTGAGAGACTGGGAAAAGGCCATTCTAGTTGAATACCTAATATTGTTACTGAAGTAGATTGATAATTTTGGAGGTTGACTTCCAAGTCTCGAAATAATTAGCAACTGCTTAGAAAGGCTATTCATGCATGGATAAGAATGTCTGTGGATAGGATAAAGAGGAGGCAATCGTCGGTAAATAAGAGATGGGAGACCATATGGGCCCTTCCGTAAATTGAAATGCCTCTAAATAAGTTTACATCTAACTTGGAGGACAACTTGTATTTACAGTAAAAAGAGGATAGGGTCGCCTTGAGAGATGCCTGTAGATGGACAAAACTCCTTAAAGAGTTTCATTATTTAGAAAGAACTGATCCACAAACCTCAAAACAACCTTCTTAAAGGACTACTCTACTCCATTCTATCATATGTCTTAGCAATGTCTAATTTGACGGCTATATGGCTTCTTCTTCTAAAATCGTCGAGATTTCATAAAATGACATCATTCAAAGGTTACGATCACGTTGTCCACAATTAGCCTCCCTAAAACTAAGGTGCTTTGATGACCATTTATAATCTCTCTTAATAAAAGGCTTGATTCGGCTTTGGTTAAAATTTTACAAAAACATTAGAGTGAAATTTGTCCAAATTTCGTTAAGAGCTCAGGATTAGCCATCTTTTGAATCAGATGCACTTGAAAATTAATTTGATGTATATATGGAAATAAGAGGACCTCATTCATTGTTGGAGTCGCTTTGGGAGCCACCAGGCTTAGAAAGTGATCAAGACAAACCGTTTGCTTAGTAGAAAAAGTAGATACATAAAGGTCTTGGATCATACATACATCCAATTTCCTTGGATCGGAATTGAGGTGTCCTGTATAATCTCTCGTAGATTGAAGTCATTAATTTGTTGTCTTCTATTAGCAACTTCAAAGAAGTTGGAATTGCAGTCACCAGACTACAGCCAAGTAATTCAGAATCTGTCTTCCCTGCCATTTGGCTCATTTAATTTCTCTCATATAAGTTTAAGGGCCTTCGTATAAGAACGATCTTTGGCACTCTGGTGAAGAAGAAGGAATCTTCTAATATTATCTGAACATGATCAAAAGCATCTCCATTACACTGTTGTATATGGATATGGATTTTATTTATTCACCCTCACTGTACTTAATAAGTACTTTAACTTCTCTCTCAATTCCACAATTCTCTCCGAAAATTTCTATATCTAAACAGGGATCCTAGACAAATCGAATATTCTATACACAATTTCCAGCGTTACATCACTCCAGCTTTCATATGTCAAAGCCTGAAAAAGGAGTACCAGAATATTCATACATACATACACTTGCTATTCTGAGTTCACAAAACACCCTCTTCACAAGATTTGTGCAATTCTAATTTCGTTTCATCAAAAAGCATGCCCAACCGAAATTGAGCACCTCCTCTATTTTCATTTATCCTCCGGCCAATTTTTGCAATTTGTCTACTCCCGTTCAAGGGAAATAAAAGGTGAGAAATATCAACACATAAAAAACTTTCATTTTCTTAAGAATTAGGCATTAATACGTTGCAGTATCACATACCTCTGAAACACCTTGAGGTTGAGTTGAACAACTCGTTTCAGATGGCGCCTCACACGCTCTTGCTTCTGACTTCTCATTCGAATAACTAGCAAACAGATATAAATTGTAGGTATTAAAACTTTTGAATCATGCCAACACTAGATACATGCAGCTCTACTTTGATAAAATAACAAAAACTCAAAATGAGTCTTGGCATTTAGCGTTTTAATCTAAAGGCCAATGTTTGAGTAAGTCCCCGACGAGCCGAACTATCACAGGAAGACACAACAGAATAACGACAAATGAATGATTTACTCCAAGTTTTATCCACATATACAGACATTACGCACACACGAAATCAGGCAATAAAAGTTGAAGATCATAAATCATTCTTCAGAAGTATTACAAGTTTGACCATCAAATGACCACTAAATTTTTCTGATTCAGATTATTGGTGAAATAATGACAATCAACAACTATAGAAATCCGAAAGACCTTAGATTCCTCACTTTTCCTTGCGCAGAAACCCGGTCCACATACTGATCCTTGTGTTGTCAAAAAATAGTGAGCGTATAATTTCTCTCTCTCTCTCTCCCGAGATAACTTACATATCCATATGTGCTGTGCTTGTGTAGTATCTGAACTGCACACAGCATCATCTCACTCGGTGTTTCTTCTAGCATTGGCCTATCCTAATCAGATTTTCTTAGATAAGTCCTATCAGTATGCTATTCAATTTAGTGGGAACCACTTAGGCCAGTTGTGCCACGTAACACAACCAATGTAGCATCCTTTCATCATTCTCTATTAGGTTTTCTAACAGAGTGCGACACTAGGTAGTACGAGTGATACAAAACATAACTTTATAAGGTAAATTATAGTTTCTAAAAATTAAGAACAAAAGTAAAAGGTCTAAACCACAGGAGAGTTCCGTGTAACTAGCTGTAATATTTTTGTATCTTCAATAATGAGTATTGGCAAATTCAGAAATAATAGATACCACCATACTTACGTTGATAATATTGTGACCCAGATGAGGTCCACACAGTCCACCCAAAGTAATCTTTGCTCTACCGGTATAACCCCGTATGTGATAAGATGAGCAAATGGCCAAAGCTTCCATCCTGCCTGCATAACAAACCAATATAATGAATACTAAATTAAGCTTGTTCCTGATCAAAGAGAAGATCAGAGCAACAATTCATACTATTTTTTCGACGGGTCAAGAAATGGAACTCAATTCATAATGCTTCAGCTACTAAACAAACAAAAAGTATCTTTCATTCCCCTTAGTCCACTAGGATGAAATGCTTCCTAGGGTATAGCTACAGATTCGCTATAACTATCAAACGTATCAAATCGCCAAGAGAACCAAGTAAATGTGGAACACGAAAAATAACAATTAGATAAGAACAAGCGATTTAACATTCATAAAAATAAATATCTTTAAACATTACGGTAAATGCAAGATGAAGGATGCTCAAAACAATTATCTATGCTGCAGAATGTAGAGAGAAAGAAAAAAACAAAAAGCCCTAATCCTTTCCACTCCCATTATTTGTGAAATGGATGAAAAGGGATTTAGAAAGATAATTCTGTTACCGTCAACATCAGCCAAAATGTAGCCTTAAATTCGGTAAAAATGCTGATTGGGGATTCAAATCGCAAGAAACCCAAAATAGTAAAATAGGTGCTATTCCACGCAGCAGCCCAAGCAGTCTGATCAAAAGCCACTTTAGCAGGAACCACCCACCAGTCTTGAAATGGGAGAAGTTTCTGGAGGACAGAGGAATCACAAATCAACACCGGATCAAGTTACTGCAGCAACTAACACAATGTAAAATTTCTCACTAGATAATGACCTCACAAAACTGGTAGTAGTAATGTGAAAGGGAGCCGTGTAATGTAAAGCCGACAAAGCCTGATCTAAACATTTGAGCGCGATCAAATTCAAGGAGTGGTTTACCTTCATAGCACTGGAGTCAAGAATATTGTAAAAGAAAAGTTAGCAGCATAGTATATGTACCTTAACAATAATGATTATTTTCCAACAAGTACCAACCTGTGCAATCCAATCCCCGAGAGAATAAACCACTCCACTAATTATCATTTTTGCAAAGACTGGATTTGTCTTTAGAGCTTCCTCATAAGCAGACCAGTTGTGTTGGGGTGCATATCTTAGTATCTCATAGAGGGTCCAGCCCTGATAGAAAAAGAGGAAATGCATTCATAGATTACGTTGCTTAACAGTTGAAGAATCACGCCAATCCGAGAGCAAATCAAACATCTATATGTATGTTTGGAATCTTCAGCATATAAATTAATGTAATTTCACAAATGAATCAAGTAAACCAGAGCTATTGGAATGAAGAACTTCAAATAATGAAAATCCAAGCTCACATCGAAGCTCTTACACAAGTAACGGAAGATCATCTCAACCACTAAATCATCTTTATCGTTTCTTAATAGGACATGACATTTCATAACAAAAATGTTCTTAATTAGACTTGTCATTACATATTGTTAAACCAAGATAACAATAGAAACGCTATCTCAAAAGCAACAATTTTCCTTTAATCTTATTAACCTTCAAGATACGTGTAACAAAATCATCTCTTCACTGGCACAATACTAAACTATAATCTAGTCAACTGTAAGCCAAAAAAGTTCAAAATAATCAAGTTTATAGCAAGACAAGAATAGCTAAGTTCAAAATAATCAAGTTTATAGCAAGACATGAATAGCTATTATTAAAAGATCGACGCCAAGAGATATGAGGAAAAAGTAAAATAGTAAAAATAAGACGAAACATAAGAGCGGGATAAAAGATATAATAAAAATTTTAAAAAAGGAAGCATAATATTTAATTTGCATATGCAAGGTAAAGAACTGTTGGAGTCTTAGAAGTCTAAAGATTCAAGAAAATGTAGTTAGCAGTTAGAAGTTAGTTTCAGTTAAAGTCTGTTAACAGTTGTTGACAGCCCAAGTAGCAAATGTATAAATACAATGAAAAGAGAATAAATGAAATACTCGATTCATTCTTCTCAGAAACAGTCTTCTAAAAGTTTACTAGTTTCTATCTACGTATTCATAAAATAAGAAGAACTAGCCAGCAAGTGAAAAGCAACCTTGGTTGAATGAAGATAATCAACACAAGACGTACAAATTCCCAATATTGAGATAGAAAACAAGCTCTAAAAAATGTATATCATGTGCTTACATGCCAGTAATCCCGATCAATAGTGAGTAACTTGGTGATAGCACAAGTGCCAGCAGCAAGAACAATCATAGCATTGATAGTCCTATCAATCAACTTCTCCATTTCCAAATCTCCATGTCTACTTTCTCCAACACCAGAGCTTGAACAAGCCAAAGAAAACCCTTCAAAAGACAGCTGTCCCTCATTCCCACCAAACCCACTCACTTGAGTTGCCGCCAGTTCTATTCCTTCTCTCTCCACCCGGCTCACTACAACACCTTCTTGCCGATCGGTGTTATCCCCGCTCTGAACTAGTAAAACATCAAGCTCATCTCTGACAACAGCGTTTAAGGCCCAGTCGTTATCAGTTTTCTCTATATTTCTCGAGGAAACAGACTTCTGGGGCCCCAGAAAATGAAAGCCTTGAAAGGTCTTCGAAGAGGGTTTTCTGGGTTTGGACAGAAGAAGGGATCTGGGGGGAGAAATGGCGTGGAGATACAAGGACATATCACTTCTTCCAGTTCCCATCCTACCTGTTACATGAGGTAGAGCTTTTAACAGTGAGGTACAAGATGAACGGTAGCCACATAAGCAGCGTAGACTCGATAGAGATCACGTATTAATAAATTAATATTTGTTGACTTATATATTTCATGTAACATAAATTATTAAAGAAAGTGTTAAACAACTAATAATATTGGACAGCATTATCTGTTTATCACCATTTGTAGTACGTATAGTCACAAATTATGTATAGTCACAAATTACAGTGCAGCCAAATAATTGATTAATAGAGTTTAAAAAAACCACTGTACAAGGGGAGGAGATCACATCTGTCATCGAATAATATACACCAAACCAATCCATAGTAAAATACTTACCAGGCATATAATGTAAAAACAAAAGGATCAAGAATAGTTGTCATACATGTCATCTAGCCCTCAAACTTAGGGTCAGTCAATACTCCTCTTTCCTAGCCACAATACTTGTTCTAATCTCATTCAGAATGTTGTACGCTAACTGATATTTATAGGTTTCTATCTGCGTGTGCAATTAGGAGTTCCTTTCTTTCCAAAGGTAATAGATAGAATGAATGAAAGTAGCTTTAAACAATAAGGCATTTTCCTTATCCGGTTGCATTCGACAAATATACCAGTTCAACCTGATTTGCTAGTCATAAATCGAATTCTCAGCGACCATCATATGTTAGATATTGCTCCAGACTGCTAAGGCAAGAAAAGAACAGATGGTTATGGTCTTTCTCAACTACGTGGTACAACACACACTCCTATCTTCTGGATTAAACCAACAACATTCGTATGCAATCAATTTTAATTGTCAACTAAGCAATGAAGGATTCTTTCGGGCTCAAGGATTGTTGCCATATAATGTGATACCACGATACCTGATTGGCTTCAGGCTGAAATACCTGAAAGCATGATTTATTAAAAAAACATGCCATTGGAATGCAAAGTCCAGGAAATGGCATCCGGATGAGTGTCATCGCCAAGTGGAGGGAGGTATGTAGCCAGTGATTCTGATGCCCAGAAGTGTAGTCTCTATGCTCCATCCAAAATAAGTTCAGCTACCTTAGCATCCCCTGGTAGTCAGTTATGAATATAGGCAAGAATTGGGTTACTGGTTAAAGGGCTTAATTCGCACCAACTATCCACCCAAAATCAGGTTTCTCCACCTCCATTGATACGGTATTTAATCAATAGGTAAAGGTACGGTCGCAGTTTCAACACCTCGTTGAAGAACACCGAAAATTTGAAGGAGGGCTTCAATTACTAAAAATTGTGTTGTTCGATATGGACGTGGTGAACCCACTCAATCTATAGGGCTTCTTTGTCAGTGATTAGCCGCCACAATTGCTTACTGATAAGGACCCTTTGCAAAGTAACCAAGGATCTAATTCCAAGTCCTCTCTCTTTTTTAGACCACGTTAACTCCTTTCAATTAACTTTAGCATCACCACTAGCATCACATCTCCCAGGATCAAAAAAGTTTTTAAGCAATCGATCAATCTTCTTAATTACGGGGAAGAATGGTATGAGTGAGCCAGTGAATGTGAAAGCTCAAAAGTACTAAAAAGATTAAAGATAATTGCCCTCCATAGAATAGGAACCGATTTTGTCACAATAGAACTCTAGCTTTATGACGCATTGAAAATGTTAATTTGGAGCAACTCCAAAGGATTCAAAATTTTATTCCTTGATATTATATCTCTCGACTACAAAACGGACATCTTATATAGGGATAGAACTAATGAAAACCAAATAATTAAAGATAACATCTAATAAACCAAATCTGACAAATAGAATATATGACAATCACGAAAACAACCAGAATAGTTGTTGTCTCCAAAATCAAAAAAACTGTTGAGATTTTCGACAATGACAACGATCACATTCTTCAAAATAATCACAGGCTAACTATTCTACATCAGTCCCTCCCTCTTCGGAAAAACTTGCCCTCGAGTTATGATCAGGATGGAGGGGTGTATCAAAAGCATGATACTCAAATATATCTACCACATTAAATGTACGGGAAATGTTGAGATCAGTAGGAAGATCAACTACATAGGCATTGTCGTTGATCTTCTTTAGGATGCGGCAAAGACCAATCTTCTTATGCTTCAGTTTATTATAAGTACCTACAAGAAATCGCTCCTTTCGCAGGAAAATCATTACTTCATCGCCAACCTAAAAAATTTTCAAACGTCGCCGTTTGTCAGCATCCTCCTTATATTTTGAATTAGAAGTAGCCAATTTACTAGCAACAACACCTTGGACTTTATGAATTCGTGTTGCCAAATTCTCCGCAGCAATACCATAGCCAGTAATCTTGGGCAAAGGAACCAAATCCAGAGTATGTTGTGGTGTGTACGCCCATAATTTACCCAAAAGGGAGATGTACCGATAGAGCGGTTAACTAAGTTGTTAAAGGCGAATTTAGTGGGAGTAAGATACTAATCCCACTGCTTAGGTATGTCAGTACAAAGGCAGTGAATGATACCTGCCATAGTACGATTCACCACTTCCATCTGACCATCTATTTGGAGATGGAAAGAACTACTATACTATAAATTAGTCCCAAACAAATGCCATAAAGTATGTCAAAAATGGCTCAAAAATTTGGTGTCACGATCAGAAGTGATTGTCTTCGGCCCACCATGAAGATGGACTACTTCCCGAAAGAATAAACTTGCCATATACGAAGTGTCCAATGTTTTCTTACAAGGGATGAAGTGCGCCATCTTCAAAAAATGGTCAACCACCACAACAATAGAATCTGAACCCTATGGGGTGTGAGGAAGTCCCAATACGAAGTCCATCGATATATCTACCTAAGGACCTAAAGGAATAGGCAAAGGGGTATAAAGACCAGTGTTCTGTGAGTGGCCCTTAGCGGTCTGGCAAATATAACATTTGCTGACAAATCGCCCCATATCTCGCTTCAGTTGAGGCCAATAGTACCATTCCTCCACCAAAGCTATTGTTTTATCTCGCCCTAAATGTCCGCCGAGAGTACCACCATGAAGCTATCGAATGAGTTGTTTACGTAAGGAACCACGTGGAATGCATAATCTATTGCCAAAGAATAAGAAATTTTCTTGAATTATCATATTGCCATGGCAATTAGTTTTAGAACACTTCTCCCATATCTCACCAAAATCATCATCCTCAGAATAAAGAGAACAGAGGTGGTCAAAATTGACTATATTAGTGTGTATGGTCACAAGTGTTGCCGCACGTCGACTCGGTGCATCTGCCACCTTATTTAAATGGCCTGCTTTATGACTAAGCACAAAATTAAATTGTTCCAGAAAAGAAATCCAGCTTGATGATCGGTGTTAAGAACAAATTCCTGCTGATAAAGATAAGACTGCCAATGCTTTATAGCCCGCATAACAACATTATATTCCTGCTCATATGTTGACCATCGTTGGCGAACTTCATTAAATTTTTCACTAAAGAAAGCTATAGGTTTACCTTTTTAGGAAAGGACGGAACCAATCCTGATGCCAGAAGCATCATAGTCTAGTTCGAATACTTTCTCAAAATCAGGGAGCATCAATATCGATGCTGTGGAGAGCTTTTCTTTAATGAGAGCAAAACTAACCAAAGCTTCATCTCCCCAGTGGAATTTTCCCTTCTTTAAACAATCCATGATTAGGGCCATAATAGCACTGAAATCTCGAATGAAATGCCTATAGAATGTGGCAAGGCCATGGAATCGCCGAGCCTCACCAACATTCCTTGGAATTGACCAATTGCGAATCACAGCCACCTTATCTTCCTCAACGTGAAGTCCATCTATGCCAACAATAAAACCCAAAAACAAGAGGCGATCTATCATGAAGCTACACTTTTTCAGGTTAATGAATAGTTTATTTTGTTGCAATGTTAATAGGACATTCCTCAAGTGCTCCATGTGTTGACGCCCATCTGGACTATATATGAGTATATCATCAAAGAAACTACCACAAACTTGCCAATAAAAGGTTCGAGAACCTGAGTCACCAAATGCATGAAAGTACTATGAGCATTAGTGAGACCACACGGTATGACAAGCCATTCATACAAACCCACACTTGTCTTGAAAGCCATTTTCCATTCATCGCCAGGGCGAATGCGAACTTAGTGGTATCCGTTTCGAAGGTCGATCTTTGTAAAAATATGTGATCTAGCAAGTCTGTCTAGTATATCGTCAAATCTAGGAATCGAAAACCTATACTTGACAATAATCCGGTTAAAGGCACAACTGTATACACACATACGCATAGTGCCGTCTTTCTTTGGCGTTAGAAGTGCAGGAACTACACATGGACTTTTGCTTACATATAAGAAGCCCTTTTGAAGGAGCACTTCCACCTACTCCTGTAGCATTTGATTCTCCTTCATATTTATCCGATAATGTGGCAAATTAGGAAGACTAACACCAGGAAGGAAATCAATCTCATGTTGAATATCCCTCAAAGGAGGTAAGCTGTCAGGTAAATCCTCAGCCATAATATCTCTGAATACCTTTAATAAGGGTTGAAGAATGTCAGGAACACGAACCATAACTTGCTGATCATTCTTATTGATATGTGTTTAATTGTTGATATTTTTAATTATTTACACTTAGCGATTAATGATACAAAAATGATTAAGATACTCACTTTAATTCATATTTGATTTTAGGTACAATTTGGGAGCAAAGAAATTAAAGTGAGTC
>JAOSBK010000206.1:49968805-49981799 GCA_027568895.1 Erythroxylum shatona
ATCTCTAAATGATTATATTATTTTAGTCAATTAATTTTTTCTATTAATAGTTTAATACTTCGATCAATAACTTTGACGCATATTAATTACTATTTGAAGTAGAAATATTGAGTGTTATGCATTAGTTGTTACTTATAATAACAATGTTCAAGATTAACGTTTAATAACATAGAATTAAAGAAACTTTTTTCTTTTTCTTCTTCTTTTTACTCAAGAATTAATATAGTAAATACTAATGAATTTATTATTATAAACATCCTCTTAAATTATATATAAATATATGATAGATTTTTGGATGTTTCAGGTTCAGGTTTAAACCTAGAACCGCAAGTTAGAAACTTGAACCTGAGCCATGAACTTAATTTTTTAGGTTCGGTTCGAACCGAACCTGAACTTAGGTTCAGTTAACCTTATTTATAGGTTTGGTTCATATGGTTCAGGTCCAGTTCACAGGTTCACGGGTTTTCTTGAACACCCTTACTCAAAAGATGTTGCCCTAACTAAAACGTGTATTTCATAGATGATAAGTATGGATGGTTGAAATTGGGCCTTTTTTTTTAAGTTTAATGGGTAAAGTATATATTTATCTAATATTAAGAACAGAATTTTGAGAATTTTGAATGACGGTAAAGGTAGGGGATGCAAAGTAAGAAAACCGGCGCGTGTAGTGCACGGGGTTAGGAGGTGTTTGGGTGGGATGAAGATTCAGACAGGATTTGAGGTTTCACGCACTCACTCACCAACTGGGACAGTGACGCTCGTGTCGATTTCCTATTGGGTAATTGTAAGGAGAGCGGTTCAAAGGATAAAGCCGCGGGCCTGCAAAAGGAAAGAGCGCAATTGTTCGAGGCGCGTGGGAATTAAGGAAAAAAAAAAAAACAGATCCAAGTCACGCGGCGAAATTGCAGAATATGCCGACAACTTATTCAACCATATTGTTCTAACTCCCACGCGCCTAAAAATAATTATCTAATTCCACTCGCCAGCAGCCCCTCTCAGTCAAACGCGGCGTTGACTGCTAATTATCTTCTCCCCATGACCTCTCTATATAAAACCACCTCCTCACTACTACCCTTTCTCAAACGTCCCCACCCACATTTTTGTTTCCTCTTACAAAGCAGCCTGCAACAGCTCAGAGAAAGAAGTGAACCAAATGGCACCAAGGGACAAAACGGCTGCTGCCTTCAAAACTAACGGCGGCGGTAACGGAGCAGTTAAGGAGGTGCATTTCAGAGGAGTAAGGAAGAGGCCATGGGGGAGGTACGCCGCTGAGATCAGAGATCCCGGTAAGAAGAGCCGCGTCTGGCTGGGCACATTCGACACGGCGGAGGAAGCCGCCCGCGCCTACGATGCCGCCGCACGCGAGTTCCGCGGCGCCAAGGCCAAAACTAATTTCCCACTTCCGGCGGAGACTAATAATGTTGTTGTTAGCAACCACAAGAATGAGAACAACCAAAGTCCTAGCCAGAGCAGTACTGTTGAGTCGTCAAGTCGAGAGACGCCGGCCGTGATGATCGAGTCGCAACCATTGGATCTTAACCTCGGACCTCCTCCACCCGCGGTTAGATTTCCGTTTCAACCGATGGCGACGGTCGGTGGTGTCTTTTCCCAGGCTCCGTTGATGAAGAGTCAGTATCCACGGATGATGTTTGATCACCAGCATCATCGAGCTGTGTTCTGTAGTGGCGGTGGTGGGGTCCAGAGTGATTCCGATTCATCATCCGTCGTCGACTTGAACCACCATGACGTCATCAAGCCTAGGCAGCGAGTTCTCGATCTAGATCTCAACTACCCTCCGGAACCAGAAACCCTTTGAGTTTTGAACCTTTTCTAATAATGTTTTGGTTCTTCCGGATTCTAATTTCGTCTTATTTTCTGAAGTAGGAAATAAGATAGGGCGTAGATAAAGATAAATACATGTTTTTAATGAAAAGATTAAACGAAAGGAAGTGAGTGAGGCTTGTAGCGTGGTCCATTTGGGTTGTTGATCACATGGTTGAAGCTGCTCATTGTGAATACCTAAACAACGACGTTTCTTTTTTTGCAGAGGAGAAATTTTCTAATTTCCCACTGTTATCTAATCAATTGATTTAACATCAATATTACTCTTTTGTTTTGTACTATCTCAACTCTCAAGTCCTGGGTTCTTACCACTTTTGTGTTCGATTCTGCTAATGAGCTTTGGCCTCCGGAAAAGGTGACCGAAATTTGTTAAATCTGGTGGTGTAGTGTCCCGCTGGTAGGGAGACATCCACGTTTTGTTGTTGGGGGGCTCCTTCCCCCAGTTTGTGCCGTTAAAATCGAAGGGGCGGTGATAGAACCAGCGCCGTAGACTAGCTAAAACGTGGCAGATTCTCGATGAATAATGTGTTGCCTTGCCCTTGCCTGGGTTACGTTTAATTTATCATGATTGGTTAAAGCAGAATTTGATGCTTTACCAGCTTTCCTCATTTGCAAGAATCAAGATAAAGAAAACAACTTGGTTGCCTTTGCAGCTACTGAAAGCAATTTGGTCACAAACTTCACTTGCGCGTTTGATCAGAAAAAAAAAAAAAGATGTGAACATTTTCTTGCTAGTCCTTTCTAGTACTCCAATTTTCTTAACTTGGGTACTTGACCAAGATTGAGATTCTATCCTATGCAAGTGAGTTGAAGGCTATGCCTAATGAACTTCATTGGCTTAATTCAAAATTATAAAAGCACTTACTTAAGCCCACCTCTAATCAAATAATATTTTGTGTAAGTTATATTGCTTGATTGATGACTGCCATAATTTGACTAAACAGACCGTTTTGTTAAAGGTGTGCTAAAGGGAACAGATACCCACCGTCTGGCTGCAAGAAACAGTCAAAAACTGCAATGGAGCAGGCATGATCATGCTTTTGACCAGTACAACCGAAAAAGGCAGTGCGAACAATTGTATTGTATGTTTATGCCTTAAATTTCTTTGCTTTACTTTTATGCAACCGTTTCTTCTGCCCCCCAATTACGTTCGTGAACGCACTTATAATTACTTTTCAGTTTTTACAGCTTGTACTTTCGTCTCAAAAATCGAAATTCGTTTCTTTAGCAATTCTGTCTTTAAATTTTTTAAAAAATAGTAAATATTAAAAAACGAAAACGCGTGCGGAGACAACAACGGCGGACGCATTACTAGGAAGGAGACCGAAAGGTTATTCCATGTTGACTGAACTTCTAGAGATTCGTGTTGGGTTGCACGTGTTGCGTAGCCGTCCGATCCTTGAGCACAGTGAGTGGCGGTGTCTTTTTATATTTTATCTTAAACGTAAAGACTGAATGACAAAAGAAGGGTTAGGATGTGGTATGGAGACAAAACAGGAAGACCTATGTAACCGCGGCTGCCGCTTTTTAAGGTGGGTCCCCGTCACCTGTACACGATATCTCTGCATAAGATTTCGCATTTTCCCAAATTTATCGCTTTTCGCAATTGCTTTATTGAACATTAATGATCACGTCACTTAAACTTGACCCCCACCCCACGGCTCAGGCCCACCTCCATTTGTAATAAACTAAAAAAAACATACTAACACTAATAGCTTTTGGTCAAATTAATGTCCTATTCCGCTTTCCGTTAAACACGTAATTGTTCACTTGGTACCTATCAAGTTGTTTAATAGTTAACACGTAATCGTTCACTTTGTATCTATCAAGCTGTTAAATTGTCTCGCGTTCAGACTTTTAATATTTAAACCGCTGGTGGTTATTGTCTTCTCCTCCTCCTTTGTTTTAAAAATTGTTGTTTTTCTCATCATAGGTAACAAACTAAGTGCCGTCTTGTAACAATTATTTAACGCTTAATTAGTTTCGAAATTCAAGTGTTGAAATGCCGTTGTATGAATGAAGTTACACAATAATCCTTTTTTGGGGTGATCATAAATGGTAGTAATAAAGTGATGTTTAAATTATTTGGATTTGAAAAGATGGTAAAAAGATATGATGATGGAAGGACATGACATGACACAACAACAAAAGCCGGTTTAAACCAAATAAGGCTTTACGAATTAGAAAGAAAAAGTGGCGGATAAGCCGTGAAACAAATGGGCCACGTGTCCGATAGGGACAGACAGTTGCGCCGGCGAGTCGGCGTGTTGGAGTAAAGAAGGTGCCGTAAAATGGGACCCGTTTGACAGGAGATTGCCCACAAATGCGCCACGTTTGTCGACTAACAGATTTGACGTACAAAACCCCCCAATTTAATGAACACGACCAAACACCTTTCAATTAAAATAAATGGGAAAAGCAAAGAAGCGGCTTTCATAATGAATTATTTATATTTTGTTTGAGGGGTTCGGTTAAGGTGTATGGGTGATGGGGTCGGAGGCTGACATGGGCCGGCGGCTGCCGCCTATTAAATGGAATGAGTGGACTTTTGTTGCTTCCTGAGGTGACAGCTCACAGCTCTTATGTTTACAGTCTATACGCGTGAGAGCCGCAACATTTTTGTTATTTAGTCAGTAGTCCGAGTTTCAACAGAATCACACCGGGGGCACCACGACGCCGTTTCTCTGTATTCGCTATTGAAATGACACCTTTGGATATTTACTTAAGTAACCAAGTAAATATCATATTAATATGGTAAATTGTATATGTTAAATATTTCATATATTAATAATAAATGGCAAGTTATGGTAAATATAAATAAATTGTTGATATCTAATTACATGTTAAATGCATCGATATTCATTAAGAATTTAAGAGAGAAGCTTAAAATGTTTATTGTCCACTATAAATTAAATACTAATACTTTAAATCCTAGTAACACTTTCTGACAAGACAAATATTTAAAGGAGAAAAAGAACTTTGCCAGTGTCTTTTACTTAGTGACGAATAATTGAAACATAAATTACATGTATAATGCCCCCACTTTGAAAATATTTGCTTCTAAAATCTGAAGATTCTTGTCCTCGAAGTCAAGTGAACGTATGCACATTAAATTTACTAATCAAAATGTACTAGAAAAGTGAGAGCGATGTGATCTTCATTATTGTAGGTGGATTCGTATTAGATATGACGATTCTATATGGGCACGCTACAGAAGCAAATTATAAGGAAGCTTTCAAGTTCCTCACTTCCAATCAAAAGTCAATATTAATTCTCTTAATGTAGTGTATATATATACATATGGTTGGGTCAGTCGTGTTAGGCCCAGGCACAGGCCCAAATGTAGACGACCCATTCATAGATGGCGACTTCCCACTCACGAAGAGAGACCTAAACCTAGTAGGTATTTTTCATGTATAAATTCATTACCTCATCATGAAAAAGGTACAAATTCCAAGAACCCTATTATTGTTTATTCACTAGCCGCCAAAACCCTCACCAAAAGACTGACTTGAGCGTCGGAGGGGCCTACCGGCAGTCAACCCCCGGCGTGCCTTATTGTTTTGCAGGTGTTTCTGTGCTGAAGTTAACCAATCCCATGGATCCAAGTAGCAGCGCCCAGCCCCATCCAAATCAGACAGAACCATGTCCAATTATGTTATTTAGAGGGAGTTTTATATTTGTGACAATCAATGCCAAAAAGAGAGGAGATTGTTAGGATATATGTTATATATCTAAATAATTAGTTTTGGTATTATTTATTAATTGGACGTATAAGATATTAATTAGATAATGACTTGGATTCAAAAGTTATTGGGAATAATCTTCTAGTTGAAAAAGAATCATATATTGGTTTGAAGTATATCTTGAGCCTATCTTGATTTAAAGTCTATCTTGAGTGGAGGTGTGATATATCTTGTTAGTAAAGGAGGAATTTTCAGCAGCTAATGTCATATTTTTAAGATTGGCATTTGGAGAATTTTTCGGTAGACTTTGCAGGACCGAATAGATTGGAGCTGGAGCTTATCAATGTCTTGGGCGACCCAGAAGACATCTACTTCTCTACATCCCTTGTTAGTTATCTTGATATGGGAGTTAATTGAGCATCTCTCGTATATATAGCTGAAGGTGCACTTATTCTTTTTGGTTGGATTTATACGGTGGTGGTTTAATTGTTTGTTGAATCAAGGCTTGTCCTTCTTCATTGTGCGTAAAAGACATATGGGCTTCTCTTGATTCTTGTGTGGATAACATAACATATGATGTGTAGTTCTCTATTGGATTTTTTTTTGTTTACGCAATTCAAGCTGAGTATGCGTGCTGCACTTTTCATGATTATGCGTGGTTAATGGATTTGTGAGTGCAGCTGTAATTTTCTTTTGGGAATTGCGAGACTCAGTTGGTTATCTTTGTGTTGGAATTTCTGTGGATGACATCATCTAGGCTGAATAGTTTTGTGCTACATTTTCCTTGATGTGTTGTCGTTGATTAGGTATTTTTGTAGCTATGATTTCTGTAGAAGTTTTTGTGACTTGACTATGAGTTCTGTGTAAATCAATCCATTGTTGTTGCGGCAATTTCTAGATTTATTTCAGTGCAGCTGAACTTTGCGGGAAGTTATTTTTTTCTTTTATCTCAAGTATATTGTCATTCAGTTCTTAGTTGATTAAGTACTTGAATTATGTTTATTGTCTTTAATTTAAAAAGAGTGTTGAGAAAATTCTCTATTAAGGTTAGTACGAGACGATCGTACTATTGGATGTAAAATTCTTTTACGAAAAGTGAGGTTAAGAGATAGTATCAAGAGTTGAGTGATGTCGGCTCAGTAAAGCCTTAAATAAATCTATTATATTTCGGTAAAAATAGTAAAGCTAGTTGAGGGTCTTGTAAATGTAGACAAAATATGTGGAACTGTGTTACCAAACTTTCAGTGTTCATTTATTTTTTTATTCTTTTAATTTTTTTGATTTTTTTTACTTGCTATAAACGAATTAAAAATTTTGCGAAATAATTAATCCCTTCAGTTTTTCACAAAGTATGAGATCTCATACGGATGAATCATGTTAGAAGACAAATGGTCTAAAGATCCTGTATGGGTTTCAACGAGTATTAGTTTCATGGCTGGACATTACCAAAGAATCCAATTTTTGAAGCCCAACCGACTTATTGCATCCAACAACCAAATCATAAATCACCGAGAACATATATTTAGCAATGTGGGTCCTAGCTTAATCTTTGATTAAGGTCATTCTGAGCAACCTTATGCATAGCAAATGCCCTATAAATAAAACTTACAGGAAAGTTGTGTGCTGGATTACACAAAGGAGTCAGTCAGGACTGGGGCAACGGGCCATGCTGTTTTTATGTCAATAACAACTCGTAACCCATTTGTCAACTTTACTGATTGAAGCCAATTCAGATGTTAATTAGTCTCTATTTCCTGCTATAAAGAATTTCAAGTATTGTTAAGAATATCAGTTGGTTCATCAACAGAATGTCACATTCTTTTGGTAGGTTCATTGATGAAAGGATAGAACTGCATTAATGTCTGTCCATTTAGCATTCACAAGGATTAGCTTTTATTCCACCTAAAACCTTGATAATGTCTGCTCATTCAATAATACCCCACCTATATATAGGCGATCCTCATCCCTCTCTATTGTTACCTATGATTCACAAGCATACGCAAGTTCTGGAACTTCTATGGTTCTCAAGCCATGAAGATTATCACTGGAGATAAATATATCATTAAAGATACTGACGTTTATGTAAATAAACATCTACGTACGGTTGTAATGACGCATGTCGAGTCCTCTTATGTTATTGTAACAGAATCAGCATTTGCAAAGATTTATATGCTCTATCAAAGCTTAGCGTCATCTATACACAAGTGGACTGGGGGTACATACATACATACATATATATATATATACACACACACATATCCTTATTATAAAATATATATACCACGCACTTGATGACACAATTCAATTTGTATACCAAAAATTAAGTAACAGTAATATAGAATATCTCGTAAAGTTGGTTTGTACGCTTTCCTTAGAAAGGTAATGCAATTAAAGAGATGGTTTTAAGTTTGTGTGGTTTTAAGATAATGATTCCATTCGATGACAGCGAGATGGTCCCGTATACTGAGCAAAGAGCAAAAGTCATTTGTGAGGTAGCCTCTTATTGTCAATTAGTGTGACCTCTCTAGAGGTCATGGAATATACTTAGCTATGTCTTATCTTCCAAATCATTGAAAATGACACCCACCCCTTCAAATATCCTTTGTATTCTTATGGGAGGAAATTATGTAAAAATATTCAATACAAAATTTGATCTCAAAGATTAGTGCTTGTTTTTTAGAGAAGAGAAATAGTGAAAGGTAAATGTGCTTTCAGTTTTTGATCCTTTATGTGGGTGCATGAGCTCTCATGTGCACTTCTTCGACTGTCCACACATGAAAGCTGACGAAATCCCTATAATAGGACTATTCATGAGTATCTTTCAAGGAAGAGATGTGTCCAACCAAAACTTGCTGTTATTAATTGAAAAAGACTGTAATTTCTAATTTCTCTCACTCATCCTCTCTATTTTTGTTTCTATTTTATAATCCTCCTAAAAGCCTTAATCCCTAAGTCACATCCTTTTGTAATATTCTAACAAAAAAGCACAAATGTCAGTAACCTTCATTTTCTCTCAGAAACTTTTATTTGTTTTGGGATCATCTGATCCATATACGACAAACCTTTTTTTAATTTTGTCCGATTGCCTGAGATATCAATCTGTTCAGTTTATTTTTACCAAATATAAAATCCTAGTTATAACAATGATGGTTATAATTAATTACAGGTGTAAGGAGATATTTACATGAGTTAGTTGCACTATAAACATGTAGGAGCTTAAATTTACATCTGTAAATCACTGCGCATTAAAACCTTGTTAAATGAGTGGATTGATGATTGCAGATAGAATTATCCACAAACAAAGAGAAACAAAAATTGTTTGATGATTAGAGATGACGACTATAACAAGGTCAAGCCGCAAATAGTAATGGAGAATCATGCATATTATTGAATTTGTTTCTGTTCCTTTCCCTTATTTATTATTAAAATGTTCCTAAAGACTAATGCTACATCTTCAGCTGATAATGTAGAGGCGGCTTAGGATTATCAACCACAAATACATTCATTCGAACAAGAAATATATCATTACTTACTTGTCCAAGATGGAAGATATAATTTTTCTTTTTTCTTTTTTTGAAAGAAGAAAAAATTTACAACTGGTGAAAACCTGGGAGCATGAGAAGTAGAAATTAGATATAGTTGATCGCGTTTATTTATCTAATTTCTATTTCTCGTTTCGTAAACTTGTGAGTAATCATCATAGTTTCACTTCTTTGTTACAGCTTATTTTGCTATACAAGAATGGTAAACTTAAGAGATTGTGAAGGAGATCGTACATGACAAGAATTGAATATATAAGAGAGAAACATCTATAACCTTTTACTTCTAGGAAGCGATTACATAATTAAGAAATTCATTAAACTGAAATAGAATGCAAAAGAATATATCGGAAGATTGGAGTTATTTAACTGGATGCATGCGATCCATATACAATATGCTTGTGTCGATGGTCCAACAAGATGAACACGCATATACAGCACCCAAATCAGAAATGCTATTTTTCTTAAAATAACTAAGCAAGGCTTATATATTCCTAGGTGGAAAAACTTCTATACTGGGTTAAAGGTATATCTTAAAGTAAAATATATCCATATTCTTCAACTTTTTTTTTTAATTTTCTACATCAATTTCACTCTTTCTCTCTCTCTCTACCTTCCACTTTCCTTTTTATGTTTTTTTTGCTGGTATGACATCTCTGCTTTGAGGAACGAATTATATAGGTTGTTGGACTATGAAATAACTTTTCCGAGGAAACATGTTCGATGTATCCATGGTCTACCTTGAAATTGGTAGAAGAATCTTCGCTGTCAGAGGAACTACTCCGAGGCCAACCAGTGATCTATCTAATCTGTTCCTAAGAAACAAAATCTCAACACCCCATTAATCTTCTTAACTAACTCACCACTATATCAGTATTACACCATTTGTCTTGGCTGCTTACAATCTTATAATCTACCTAGAAAATGCATGACTTAGGCCTGGATATGTTATATGCAGGTATGCATCATATGCCTATGTATATATAGTGTATATATATACCGACCACCTGGAGAAGAATTACGAGTACCAATTCATTCCTGGAAGTTGATAAGGTGGCCTAAGTAATCCATCTCCCAAAGATCCGAACATTGGCTGTTGGTGCAATACAGGAGTTTGAGGCAATTGGCTAAGCAGAGAGGCTATGGAACCATTCCCACCAGTCCTCACAGCACCTCCATCGTCGTTTTCCCCTTGAAATCTCTTGCCTGATGAAGCGCCGGCGGCGTCGTTGTCGTCGGGCCAATAAAGCGATGGGAGTGTCCTTTTGAGAGGAAGCATTGAGAGCTCTGATTTGGAAAGTGAAGAGGCCAATTGTGGCACAGAGTTAGTGTTGTTGGTTCCATCTGAGCTCATTATTCCTTCAAAAAAGTTCTGCTCGCCTTCAAGCAATGCCCCAAAGGTTGGGCCCTTCGCAAGCTGTAGTCTAGTGCTCTGGTGGCTACAAACCGATAAGGATGGTGGAATTGAGCCAAGCATATCGCCCATTGAATCATCTTTATCATGATCCATTGGTCTGTGCGAGTTGTTTTTTTTGTATATTCGACAAAGCACCCAATCGTCAAGCTAGGGAAAAAAAGAATAAATTGTGAGAACCACCCCCAGTAGATATTAAGCAATGACTCCTCAAGTACCATGAAAAGATAAAAGAAACCCAATATCAAAAGCCATACAAAAGTGAATGATCACTACCCTTAAGGAGTTTTTCTTATTCCCCGGGTCACATCCTGGTGGCTTGTTACTGACTTTGTTATCAGCCAACCGATACTCGTGCATAATCCAATTGGTTTTAACCCCTTTGGGTGGCTTTCCACCGTAGAAAACAAGCGCCTTTTTAACACCAACCTTCTGAGTACCACCTGATGTTAACACCGGCTTATCAGTTCCCGTAGCCTTCCAATACCCCGAAGTCGCTGCCCTGTTCGGCCTCGCCCCGTTAGGGTACTTCCGGTCACGAGGACTGAAAAAGTACCACTCTTGCTCGCCAAACGTAGCCTTAGCTGAAAATCAAAAGAAAACCCATCACTTCTCAGAAGAAGAACTCATCTTTAATATCCACAATTTATCGTAAAAACAACGACGACGACTAAACCAGAAACCATACACGCCTTACACATACGTACCAGGTAATTCCCATGGATCAAACTTGTAGAGATCAACTTCAGCGATAATTGCTACCGGGAGAGGGGCAGAGGTTGCCTTTTTCTTGAGGTAGTGAACCACAAGCTCTTCATCGGTTGGGTGGAAACGGAACCCAGGCGGTAGGTTCGGTTGTTGCTGTGAACCGGCAGAAGAGTCGGTGCTTTCCATTGGTGCAACCAAGGTTCTGGGTTTTGTTAGTTAGACTTAGCAGTGAAACTGACGAGAAAATGCGACCTCAGACTGGGAGAAGAACATGTCATATAAGTAGATTCTGTTCTGTCAGAGTTGGTTTTTTTTTTTCTCGGTAAAAGAGTTTTGGCTTTAATATTGTTTGCAAGTGGCATGACCATTCCTTTTAAATGCGCATCGAGGATCGGATTGACTGCGATTCAGTGACCTTACGTAGTTCCCAAGGACCAATCACATTTGAGCACATGATGACGTTAAAGGGTGAAAGCGTAATTTGGATTTGCTAGGTGAGAGGAAAAGTGTGATGGACCCATTGATGAGTGGACATGTGTGAGAGAAACTAGAAATGCTGACACGTTGACACGGAATGGGGTGTGGGGACCACAACGAGCATAGTATCAAAAAGATAGAAAGGGATCATTACGCTTCAGATGTCATGCTTGTGTTATGCAAACCCACCAATGCCAAGTACCCACCTCTTCTAATAGTCTGTTGATGCGACTAGATGAATGGGCGTTGTGATTTTCATTCCTTTTGTGCTCCAAAATGATCATAAATCGCAGAAAATAGTCTCTCTGCATTTTTCTTTTTCCGCTGTAGATATTTTCTGAGAGGAAAAGGGTACAGATGAATGTAGTCAGCATGTTGACAGCAACCTCCCTGACGCTTAAGCTTAATTGGCGGCTTCTGTGTTCAATAATTGATAATAATCTCAACGCAAAGAAAGTGCAAGTAATAATTATAATAACTTTTTAAATACAGTTTTGTTAAGATCTTTGCGGGAAATTTTATTTAATAACAGATGAAATAATGAATCATTATTTTGTAAGAAAATTGGTGTTAAGGTCTTATTTTATAATTAGTGGATTATATTAGTTGTTAGTTAATTTTATCAGCAATTATCTGAAAAATGTTTGATAAAATTAATTATTTAGTATTAATTGTTTATGTATAAAATGAGTATAATTTTAAAAAATTATAAAAATAGGAATATCATATCTTAATATTTCTTAATAAACAAAACTCAAAATTGTGGTACATGGCCGAGTAAAATAAGTTGTTTTTATCTCCGGCATTGTATAGACGGCTTTTTATCGATCAAAACACCAAAGCCACTTCTTTGCCCTCAACAGGAGGGAGGAAGAAATTAAATACATAAAAAGTGAATAAAATCTCAGTAGAATGTGTTATCGTGATGTCCACGTAATCAAACAGCTAAAACTACTTTGTGGGAATAGAAAGAAAACTACAAACAAGAGTAGCTGAGAAAACAGCCAATGAAGGACAAAGGGAAGAAACAAAGAGCACATGTAATGAACCGTTATTCCAAAGGCAAATGAAAATAGTAACCAACATAAGCAAAGTTCAAGGGTGTATTTCTGGAAATTGAAACAATGCTTACATATTCTGGAAATTGGAAATGAAGAAGAAGAAAAGGGAAACAGGGGAATTAGATGAGGAGAGAAATAGAGAGAACAAGGGATGAGAAGGAGATTTCAATATGCTTAACAATTTCGATATCCGATTCTGCAAATTTCCCCTAACTATAAAGCAAGTGGTTGCTCACTCGGCTCAGCTCGATCAATGGGCTTTCGGCC
>JAOSBK010000206.1:49998039-50008577 GCA_027568895.1 Erythroxylum shatona
ATGTTGTATTGTATCTTGAAAATGCCACTATTGTTTGGTAATGTATTTCTTCCGGAGTACGTAAATGAATTATGGATTTGTATATAGAATAGAAAAATGAGTTATGGTTTTGTATATAAACTGCATATGAATGTGATTGAATGTGTTTGGATTCCAGACAGGAGGTCCGATGATTTTGTTGATTGAGAATTATCGAAGTGCTATGGTTTTATAAATGTGTTTGATTGTGTTGGGATTCTGGATAGGAGGTCTGATGATTGTGTTGATGGATTTGAAATATAGAAGTGCTATTTGTTTATGGCTTGATGGCATATTGACATGTGTGAGTTTTTATGGCAAAAGAAAAATAAGAATTGATTAAAAGATGAATTATGGGATATGTATGAACGTTGAAGAATCAAATTATTTGAGGTTGTGGGGTTAATGAATACCCTTTTGGGAATTGAATTTTCTTTGAATAAAGAATGAAAAAAAATTTATACCGAATTGGATTGGTTTAAACCGATTGTCTTATAGTTTCCAACGCGACACATTTGTTTGTTTAAAAAGTTTGCGTTCTCGGATGTCGGAATTTGGCTTTCAGTGTGATTGATCCGTTTTGGTTTCTTTGATTTCGAGGTTTTGTAAATCCGTTCCTTCGATTCCGCTTTTGATTTGGTTCCGCTTTATGATTTCCGATTCCTTTCATTTTGTGATCCGCTTTGTCCGCCTTTCGTTTTGCTTTGTTATCCGTTCTTTCGCTTTCCGCCACTTTGTTTTTCGATTTATGTTTTCGAAATTGGGTTCCGGAAACGGGATCCAACAATTCTATTCAATACTATACATATACACATTACAAAACTCCCCAATGCTTAACATTATCATTTAACAGTAGTAATATAACTTTACATTTACATGGTAATCCAAAAGAAAACATACAATTTCCTTTCTTCATTATATGTGCAATCATCTGTTACTAAAAACACATTCCAAAAGTACTTTTCTTATATCTGTTGGCCTTGTTCCCTACAAATGTTCCCTATACCTCACTCCTATGACTTGGACTTACACGGATTAACACCCATGCTAAGCTTGAAAGCTTAGTGGAGAAAATACTTAGTTTGGATGACCACTCACATCAATCATCCACCAAGAACACACATTCAAAAAGCTCATAACTCACATACCATAAATTCACATTCATGAACCAAACATTGATATTCAACACGCATGTAAATAATGATGACATACTTAAGCAAAATACATAACACAAAGATGCGTCAACATATTATCCATAAGCTGAAAATGCACATTTATAAGCCAAATATTGATATTCATTTATACAAATTATCAATATAATTACACATCATTACAATTCATCATTACCAATACAAATGCTCATCAATACCAATTATTCATGTTGTCATGTTGTATTTCTTATTTATGACTATTAAGTTTCCTTTCTGTATTAAGTATGCACATTTTCTGTTGGTGTAGATAACGGTGCTGTGGATATTTGAAGATATCAAACTGTGGATACTTGAAGGTATTGAATTATCGATACTCGAAAGTAGCAAATTGTGGATACCCGAAGGTATCAAACTGTGGACAACGATGGTGTCAAACTATAACAGCTGCACTGTAACCTTATAGGCATATCCATCTATCCACAACTAAGAAAATAGAGTAGGAACTATAATATTTCCTTTAACCATTTGCAGATTTCACAATTCATATATTAAAGGATCATATGATATATATTTCAAGTCATAAAATCTATATTTGCGTTCATACATGCAATTCAGGGCTTACGATCATTAGAAGGGTATCAAAATCACACTTGTATAATCATACTATACACATATGAGTACTGAATATGTATACAAATCATTTATGTACATGTAAATTTTATTTGGAATGTAATATGCTCAATCTTATATTCTAATGTTCAGTCTATCAATTCACACATGGTAAGCCCTATTTCATTTATTTCTAGGTATTTGAAAATTGTCATACACATTCATAAAGGTATGGATAAAATAGGTAAAAATCGGAAACAAAAACAATGCTATGATCATGACAGACACTTTCTCTATTCATACCGCTTCTTGTTCCTTAATATTCATATACAAAATGTCAGAACTGGGTTTCTAGGTCTTCTAGAAATTTCTCCCTCTGTGTCTCTCATTTCTATAGCAATAACAATCAGGGTTTTATATCACAAGCTGCTTTAAAACTGGAGCAACCTCAGTCACTATTTTTTATCTCAATTTCCAAGGTCATACAACTATAATTAAGTTAGAGTTCCTTCTATAGATGTTTACCTCTATGTCCTACGTTTCATATGAAGCTAAAATCACACAATTTGGAGGTCTATAGACTGATTTATGACTCATACAATGTGATTAACTTAAACAAACCTAGACAGAATTTCACTACACGATACTCTCTTGTCATATACAATCAAGTTCATGAAAAGTAACACCAAAATAACACCAAAAATCATCCTAGAAGCTATTCCATATCCAAATAAATCTTTATAAGTATTCAAATATACACACAAAGAAGCTAAAATTGGTGAAGTAGTTCTTCTAATGCTTTTCCTTCTCTTCCTCTTTGACTTTGCTTGAATCACTAAGTGAAAAATGATGGGATGAAGAAGTTGAAATGGAGAGGAGAAATTTTTGAAGTTAAGCAATCAAAGTTTCGTCCATCTCCCCTTTCCATATGCCTTTCCATGAATTTTCAAGTCTTAAACACATGTCCGTTACAATCTTATTGGACCACGTGTTATAAGTCTATTAGACCATGTGTTAAAAGTATATTAGACCATTTGTTACAATTCTATTGGACCATGTGTTACAATTCTGTTGGGCCATATGTTACAATATATTGGACACAATTGCTTTAATCTTTTTGGTCCATGAGTTGACTTTAGGAAAATTATATATTGGTCCTTCTTCTTCCTTTAATTCCCACATTAGCCTATAATATTATCAATTTATTTCATTCCCCCATGTATTAAGTTTCTAATGGTATCAATTTCATGCAATTTAGTTAATTATATTGGGAGTTATACCCCAAAAACTGCAGGTTATTCGAAAATAAGGACAATAGCTAGAACTTAACTTTAAAACAGAATTTAAATCTCTTAGAAGCATAATCAAATTTCAGTTCTTTCATGAAAGTTTTAGAGCTATCTCTCTAGTTTAATCTCGAAATTATCCAATTTAAAGGTATTCATGCCAAGATATGGCCAAATTACAGAAATCTATTTAGTGGAATCTATCCATTCAACCAACCTCCCAAATCAACTAACTTTGGTTTTATCATGTAAGAGCAACAAAAAAATACGTCTAATTTAACCAAAAAAAGGCATCTCATTTTCTTATAGAATACTTCTTTTATCAATGCCCCTCACAACACATTCATAAATCCAAGCAAACATATCAAAAATTTCTATACACATTTCACATCTAAGTATGTATATCCATACCGAAGCGAACAAATTATCCTTTTAGCCTTGTCTTTTACATTAAGTACCATTATATCTCTTACTAAGATGCACTTAATTCATTATGCTTACTTCTTAATACACCCTAGACATGTTATAATACTTCCAAGGTATATGTCGGGGCGTTATAGGAGAACTATGTTTATCACCTTGCTAAGTCTTTTTATGGCCCCCCACGTTAGCTCCTCGATAGTGGTACAAGAAATTTGATGATTTAATGCTTGGGAAAGGATTTTCTAGAAGCCAATATGATATTCATATTTATTTCAAACAACATCGAGATGTGTCTTTATGTACTTATTGTTATATGTTTATGATATGTTTATTGCATCCCACAAAAAGTATTTGATCAATAGTTTGAAAAATCAACTCAACCAATAGTTCAACATGAAAGACCTTGGTGTAGCTAAAAAGACACTTGGGATGGAAATTTATAGGGATTGTAAAGCAGGTAAAATATTTCTTTCTCAAAAGAAATATATTAATAAGGTGCTTAAAAGGTTTAATATGCTTGACTGTAAGCCTATTTCTACACCTTTTGCTACACATTTCAAACTATCTTCTAATTTATGATTAAAAACAGAGGAAGAAATATAAAGAATGTCTAGTGTTCTTTATTCTAGTGTTATTGGAAGTTTAATATATATGATGGTGTGTATTAAACTTGATTTAGTATATGTTGTGAGCATGGTGAGTTAATATCTTCACAATCCTGGTAAGGAACATTGGAATGCTATTATGTATCCTCTGAAATTTAAAGGGTACTTCTAACTTAGTTTCAGTGTTTGATGATCACAAAACTATATCCATTGTTGTTATTTGTTTTATAAATGCTGATTGTACTAAAAATCTTGATAAATCTAAGTCTTTTTCAAGTTATCTTTTTCACTCTTGGTTATTGTGTTATTGGTTGGAATGCATCCCTTCAATTCATTGTTGTTTTATCTACTACAGAAGCGGAGTATGTTGTATCCATCGAGGATGTGAAAGAGGCTATTTGATTTTGAGGTCTTGTCATTAAGCTTGGTGTTGCACAAGGGGTTACAATTGTGTATTGTGATAGTCAAAATACTATCCATTTGACTAATAATGATATGTATCATTCTAAGGCTAAGCATATCGATATTAAACGTCACTTTATTAGAGATATTATTGCCGCAGGAAAAATTACAGTAAAGAAGATTCATACTTCAGAGAATCTTATAGGTTTGCTCACTAAACCTATTCCTATTATCAAGTGCTAATAGTTTTAGGACTTGTTTGGAGTCCACAGCATTTAATTGCTCTTTAGAGCTTTCTGGTGATAGTGAGTTTTGTCAAATTTGATCTAAGGTAGAGATTATTGAGAATATGAGTGTCTCAAATCCTCTTTTGGTGCTTTTAGGATTATTATTCCATATTATTTTGAGAGAGACGGTTGTATTGTGAGATTGTAAAACTCTCTATACCTGTATTATGCTTACAAACCCTTTGGGGATTCTCATACTCTCTTTTTACTATAGTGAATTTTTTGAGTGGCTTGTCATCGTCTATGGTTTTTCTCTTATATCGAGGTTTTTCAAGTAAATTTGGTGTCTTTAATTATTAATTTTGCTCTTTACTTCTCTTTTTTTTAATTGAATTTATCTACATGTTTTTGCTATGCACCAAAATCCTAACAAAAAGTTTAGGAGTTTTTGCTACGCACTAAAAATCCTTACAAAAAATTGACGACGTGGAAAAGATAACATTTCGAACACATTATAACCATTATGAATTTCTTGTAATTCCTTTATGGCTTTCTAATTCTCCTTCAATATTTCAAGTAGTAATGATTCATATATTTTAGCATATTTTTGACAAATTTGTACTAGTATTTCTTGATAATATATTAATTTACAACCCCTTCTAAACAACACATCTACATTACTTAGAGGTAGTTCTTTTCATCCTTTACCAAAATTCTTTTAATGCTAATTAGAAAACTTTTCACTTGGTAGCCAGTTATTTACATATTTAGGTCATATTATTTTTTAAATGGTGTATTGGTGGATCTTAGGAAAATTGTGGCTATTGTAGACTAACATTTACAAAAATGAATTAAAGAGCTATAAAGGCTTTAAATTGATTAGGACTAAGAGTGAGTACTAAACTATAACTTTTTAGGTCACAAGGTTATACCTAATGTAGAAATAAAGATTAATCTAGAAGTTATAATCTAGAAGTTATTCCACAGAAAGATTGTTTTAAGTAATTTGGATCCATCATACAAAATAACAGTGAGATAGATAATGAAATAGCTCATTGTATCAAATCAGGGTGGTTTACATGGAGGGGCACATCAGGAGTTTTATGTGATAAGAAGATAGCAGTAAAGCTAAAAGGTAAACTTTATAATTTAGCAATTAGGTCGACTACGCTCTATGAGGTAGAGTGTTGGCTCATCAAACAGGTGCATATTCATAAATTAATAGTGTTGGAGATAAGAATACTTTATTGGATGTGCAACTTTACAAGAAAAGACAAAATCAAGAATGTAGTCGTAAAGGACAAGTTGAGAGTGGTTAACATTGATGTTAAGTTAAGGGAGACATGACTTAGGTGGTTTGGATATCTTAAAAGAGTACATCCTGATGCCCCAATGCAAAGATGTGAGAAGATTAAAAGAAAAGGAAAGAATAATTGAGGAGAGGTGACTCTACTAGAGCGTACTAATGACTTAACCCTCAATAAGAAACTTTAGCTAATTAATATACGGTTAGAGGATCTTATATAGAGAAGTCCTTTTCTTTCATAAAAAGGTCATTTGTTTTCCTGGGCCTTTTAAACTTTTCCTTCCTTTTTTCTTTGTTTCATATATCTTATAATTAACTTCAATAACTTTGTTAGTAGTATTTGCTTTTTAGTTTAGTTTTTTTCAATTGTCTATTTCTTTTGTTTATTTAATTGTTTTTTTCATGTTTGTTTTTTAAATTTTATATTTATTTTTAATCTTTATTTTATTTTACTTTTATTTTTATTTATTTATTCTTTGATTATTAGTTTTTTTCTTTTTAAAACATTTCAATTTTTTGTGGGTCTATTAAAAACAATCTCTCTAATAGTTAAAAGAAAATTGTATATTATTAGACCTTTTTAGACCCTCCATCTCAACAAGATTTTTATTAAGACATTATTGTTGTGGTTATTTTTAATTAAAGAGCTATAAGGATTTTTTGGTTTAGTTGCATATTACTAAAGATTTGTTATCAATTATGCTTTTATTGATGCACCCGTTAAACATACTTTTATTTGGATGGAGCATACTGCTAAAGCTTTTATTAAGCTCAAACATACTCTAACATAAGTTCTAGTCTTGACTCTTCCTAATTTTGTTGAGTCCTTTACTTAAAGTAAGCACTATCTTGTCTAAACAAAATCATCCTATCGCATTTTTTAATAAGCAACAATGTCTTAATTATCATCCAAACAAACCATCAAGGCCTTCGATCTCTACTTAATCAGGCACTAAAAGCTCAAAAACATCATCAATGGTTGACTAAGGCATTGAGCTTCAATTTCAAGATTGTTTATAAACTTGATTATGAAAATGTACCTATTGATGTCCTCTCAAGTTGTCCAAGTTGTATTTGTTATGCATTGCAATGTGTTTTAAAATCAGTAGTTATCATATTTCTAATGCTCAAAGAATTTTTTAAACATAATTCTCAAGCCTCTGCTCCTTTATACTCCATTTGAGACCAACTAGGAAGTCATCCTCATTATTTGGTTAAAGAGAGCTTGGCTTCTACAAAAATGGAATATTTATTCCTACATATTCTACTTTTCATTGAATCCTCTTATAAAGTTTCCATAACTTGCATTTAGGAGGTCATATCGACACTCAACACACCCTAGTACTTCTTCCCTCCATATCCCAACATGCGTTAATCAATTACAGAGTTTGTAGCTTAATGCACTATTTTTAGGAGATTAAACCCGTAAATATTGCTTTGTAAAATCTTTTACAATCTTTTCTTATATTTGGTCAAATTTGGAATGACCTCTCTATGGATTTTATTACCTAATTGTCCCCTTTTTGATGATAAAATGATAATTTTAGTGGTCATAGATCGCCTTTTAAAATATGCACAATTTTGTTCTTTAGGCTCTCATATGACAACTTTTCAACTTGTTAATATATTTTCTAAAGGAATTTGCAATCTTCATGGATTTTCCTCCATTGTAGTCTCTTACTGTGGCTTTCTATTTATGAGTCCTCTTTGGCAAGAGTTATTCAAACTCCAATGTACGTCTTTAGCTAGGAGCAGCTCATACCATCCTCAATTCATTGGCTATACTAAAATTGTAAATCATTGCCTTAAGGATTATTTGCAATACTTTGTCGCCAACCAACCAAAAACTTAGGTTAGAACACTTCTTGACGGTCTTTTATGTTAAGATACCTTTACATAACAAATTTTTAATTCCTAATATTGCCTCTTATTTATCTGTTTTTGGATTGTTGTACAGACTATAACAAAATTCTGTTTCAAATACACGATTCCTTCTCTATTTTTGGGTTTATTGTATAGACTAACAAATTTTTGTTTTGTATACAAGAGCCCTACTTGTATATATTAATGTAATTCCTTTATACATAAAAGTTGTAATGCAGAGGGAATTTTATCCCTTCCACTCAACATATTTCGACTCTTTTTTAGTATCAGAGCAATCGAAACTAATGTCCATGGCTAACCCAAACATAAACCTCCTCTTCATTGCATCTCACACACGAGGAATAACCTCCTTTCCCACCTTATCTATCAAGCTAGGGAGAGAAAACTACTTCCTATGGAGTAATAATGTGCTATATGCACTCGATGCCTTTAAGTTAGATGGCTTTATCAATGGAGACATAGGGACTCCACCAGTACAAATCCTTAAAGCCATAGAAGGTCAACCACCATAATCTAGACAAAATCTTGATTTTCTCTCTTGGAAAAAAAAGGATAGGCTTGTCCTTCTATGGCTCAAAGTTACCATCACCGAGTGTATCCTTAGCTATATTACATAAGTGTCAAATGCATGAGATGTGTGGGTGACTCTTAAGAGGATTTTTCAATCACAGTCACGAGTAAGAGCGATGCAGATTAGATGGAGTTTTCAAACAATGGAGAGAGGATCTATGTCAATCTTTGAATACGTTGTACAGAAAAGAGCAATGGTAGACACACTTGTTGCAACATTAAATCTTGTTTTCGAGAATGATCTCATAAACTTCATTCTCCACGGGCTAGGTGAAAGTTATTCTTTTTCCATATGTCTATTAATACTCGTGTTGAGTTGGTATATATAGATGAATTACTAGGCATGTTGCTTCAAGAGAAGAGAAAATAAAACACTTACAGAGGGTTCTAATGTTAGCTAATGTTGCACTAAAAGGCATCTCATAAAAAAACTCTTCTGGGGTTAATTATGGTAAGAATTTTTCTTATCATAATAAAACCAAACACAATAGTTTTAAAAGGAACTCTTCTAGCTGTGATCAATCTGGACCTTAGAAAAAGTGCTTCAATAAACTAAATTGGTTTGTCAAATATGCTTACTTGGACATTCAGGTCTTAAATGCTACAATCATTTCAACCAGGCATTCATTTTTGAAAATCCATCAAAGGTCTCTACTTTTATTACTTCATCCAACACTCCACAAGATCCCTCGTAGTATATCAACTTTGGTGCTATCACCTTACAGCAAATCTGAATAATTTCTCAGTCCACTCAGACTTTAATGGTGATGATCCATCGAAGTTGGCAATGATATGGATCTTTCTATTTCACATATTGGGCACTCTTTTCTTAAAGGATATAGTGATTTTTTTACTTCTTACAAATGTTTTAAATGTCCCAAAAATCTCCAAAAACCTTTTAAGTTTGTCTCAATTTACTAGTGATAATAATGTTTCCATAGAATTTTTTTCCTAATGTTTGTTTTATCAAGGACATGAAGGGAAGAGTCGTGTTGCAAGGAATGCTTAATCGTGTCTTATATAAGTTGACCAACGAACCCTTCATGTCTTCTTGCAAAATTGCCTATTGTTATATTCTAGTTGGTGAATGAACTTCGTTCCAAGGGTGGCACAATCATCCTGGAGATCCCGAGTTAAAAGTAGTCTATATAAAATAGTTTCTAGCTTTAATCTTCCTCTAGATTCAAATAAAGAATTGCCTATTTGTGGTCTTTGTCAATTAGGCAAGAGTCATCATCTTCATCAGTCTACTTCTCATATTCATTTTGAATCTCCAATTTAACTAATTTATTCCGATGTATGGGGACCAACTCCTGTTACCTCCAACAATGGCAATGCTTATTTCATTCAATTTCTTGATGATTGCTCCAAATTTATTTGGATTTATTTTATGAAAACCAAATCTTAGGCATATAGTATAGTTAAAAATTTTCATGTCGTGGCTGGAACACAATTTGGTTGCAAAATAAAACAACTACAAATTGATTGTGGTAGGGACTATCATAATCTTTCATCTTTTTTCAATGATTTAGGAATTAAGCACTATCTTTTTGCCCCATATACTCAAGAGAAAATTGGTGCTCCCAAATGTCGTCATCGATATATTATTGAAAAAGATTAGCTCTTCTAGCTCAAGCGTCTCTGCCCCTTGCCTTTTGGGAATATGTTTTTTCTACAACGGTATATTTTCTAAATAGGTTGATCACTCCTATGTTTCAAAATATATCTCCTTATCAGATGTTATACAAGAGGGTACCTGATTATCATTTTTTGAAAATATTTAGATGCTTATACTATCCATTCCTTCATCCATATAATAAAAACAAGTTTGAGTATCGATCCCAACCATGCATTTTTCATGGGTATGACTCCAAACACAAAGCTTATCAATGCTTTTATCCTTTTAGCAATCGTACATATATCACAAGATGTGTTGTTTTTTATGAGAAGCAATTTTCGTACCTCCAATTAATTGAGTAGTGTTATAAAATCAAAACTAAAACTTAAGAATATTTGGGAGAGGAGAATTCTTCTTATAAATTGGTATCACTTACATC
>JAOSBK010000206.1:50008677-50019149 GCA_027568895.1 Erythroxylum shatona
CTTTAATAATAATATGTCTAGATCATTCATTATAGTGTCAAATGTGGACAAATTGTCGAACTCAATACTAGTCCAATTGCTCGGTAGCTTCTTTTAGTGAAGAGCTATAAGACCTCTTCTTCTTACTTCAAAGTAGCTCCATGAGTGCATAGTATGTGAATCAAGTCCTTCTTAAAGATAATATCTCTATCCTTCTCTTCAAAACTTGAAGTATCTGTCCTCATCATTACTATAACATCTTTGTTTTCGACCACTTTGATCATCATTTTCATTAAGAGGCCCCCAGGTAACCTCAATCCCATTAAAATTATCAACAATCTCCTTTTGGTGAACAACAAAATTCATCAAATTCTCTTGTTTTCTAAATTTTCTATTTCTTATTCTTATTTTCAGTTCAAATCTAGCTAGATAAACATATGGTCAGAAATTCAAAGAGTGGGTTGTGATCGAAATAGTCACACATGTCATCAAAAATAGCTTAGCATATTATTGACATACTCTTTAACTTCTCATGAATCATTGCCTTATAAGTGCCTCATAGTAGCATCATTATTCATCAATGCAGAGAAGCAAGCATAGTAAGAAATCAAAGAGGACCAGGATGGTAGCATCCCTGCATATAGTAGGATAATGGCTATCATAATTGATATGTAGTCTTTAGAGTCTTGAAAATAACAATAAACAATAATTACTCTTTTGGTCTCCTTTGTTTGGAGAACCAAATATCAAATTTTCCCATGGTATAACTACTATTAAAACCTCTTTGCCATATGAGACTTATTGTCACAACTTTTGTAATATCATCTTTTTATGTGGTTGGGTTTCACTTTTGAAAAATTGCTCTTCCTGATTCAACATCATGAAACCACTTTAAGTCTACTTACTTGCATCCTGGAGATTAATCAAAAGCGGGCTGCTATATGTAAAGGGAGTAAATATGATACAGACAAACTGGAAGTTGATGATTTATTACTTAAATGGATGGATTCTTCACTCCAATTGATTGTATTGGTTGTCTTTCCAGGTGACGTTTTCCACCAAATAAATTGCATAGAAGTTGATTTTTTATATTCTTATTCCAAACTTCTTAGTCAGCATGAAAATTACTTTTACACTCTTGGTTTTTGGAATGAGAAATCCAATTTTTGTTTGATTAGAATTCCCATTCTCTCATGATTAACATTTTAATTTCAATATATATACTGATACTACAGTTACAATAATGCAGTGAACACTTAAAATTTTACCATATGATAAATAGAACTAGTAAGAGGGTTTCAAACACAATCTTAACGTCTAGCTTTTTTTTACTTACTTTTTTCCTGAAGAAAGAACACATGTAAGCATGTAGATTGAGTATATCAGAACACGCTGTAAGGTTTTGCCTGGGAAGTAGAAAGGTGACAACTATTCCCTAACAGTTGCAATGTTAATGTTTTCGTTTAGAAGCTCAATAAGTATTGATCTATGCCTTTTGACAGAGTTTGCTCAACATAGGCCATAAAATGGAAGCCTGATCAACTTTCATTTACATTACAAAACAAGATTAAGAGATTTAATAGATTGACTAGTGAGTGTCACATAGGTTTTTAGATAATTATGGTCTCACGGTTGTTGAACATGAAATGTGGCCATTTGGACTTGAGGGTCGTTGAAAAGAGTCACAGAAGTGGCTTTGAAAGCGAAATGTGATTGTCATCTCACTGATAGTATCTCTAACGAACATTAGAGATCATATGGACATGTAAAGAAGCAATACTCTTTAACACTATTTCTTATTCTTATTTTTAAAGGGTATTTAAAGCAATACCCTTTTAACATTCAGTTCTTTTCACTCTTTTATCTACCAATCAAGTCAACAAAAGAAAAAAAGCAATACCCTTTAATACTACACTTTATCAAGGGGAAATAAAGAACTGAAATTATGAAATTCATACTGAAAAAGAACTGAAAATAAAGAACCAAAATTATTTTTTCAAAGAACAGACATTTCATCAAACACCTTACATACATCAGAAATTCATCCCAACACCGCAACCAAAATCACGTCTTGTCCCTACTATCACTAACATTTATACCTTAAAACTGTTTTCCAATAACATAATACAGAAATAAACAAAAGTAATCAAATACCTAAATTAGCTTTCATCCATTATATGGTAAAAAATCACATGACAGTGGTTATAAAAATACCTCCACCGAAGGATATGATGACAATGGTTGGAGAAGACAAACGTCGATAAGCAGAAGAGGAGTCTACGTTAGAGAAACCGGAGAGAAGAAAATCGAATGAGAGGAGTGACGAAGCAAATGAAGAAGAAGACGCAGGGGGTGGGGGGTGGGGAGGGAGAAGGGAGAGGAGGACCTTTCTGGTGAGTTTAACGTAAAAGCAAACGACATCGTTTTCGTTTACTTTAAAATGCTAAAGCCGAAGCAAATGATGATGTTACCTTGAAAATTTACCGATGAACAAATTTCTGTCGGTAAATTCAAAACTTTTTATTATTCCAACAATTCTCGCCTTCTTTATTGACGGGCATTTTATACCGTCGCTAAAGTTTATCGCAAATTTTGTCAAGATGATTTCCCTCCATATTTACTGACGGATATTAGTATCGTCGCTAAACGAAATTTTTTCTATCAATGTTACAAATGAAAAGTGACTTTTTGTCAATAATTTGCAAGGTTTTGTTTTCGTCGGTAAATTTCCATCACTAATTCCTACTTTTCTTGTAGTGTACATGATTCCTTCTCTATTTTTGTATAGATTAATAGATTTATACAAAAGTCCTAGTTGCATATACTGATATACTTCCTTTATAAATAAAGGCTATAATGCAGAGGAAAGTTTATCCATTTCACTGTACATATGTCGACTCTTTTGTTGAGGAATTGTGAATAGATAAGCTTGAACTAAGTCCATCGCTGACTTTCCAAAAGAAGACTATAATGATTAACGAGCATATAGCTTAAAAGTGCTCCCGAGTATAAAGCTTCTAGCAATTAAAAAAGAAAAGTGCTCGAAAGCTAAAGTATAACTTGAATTATTGAAATTTGACCGAATTGGGTTCATCTCTTTCTTAACTTCGTCAGTTTTCTCTTGCGTCTAATCTACTCTGTTCTGTGAACTACACGTTACTATTGAGTATCCTATACAGAACTAAGGAAAACACCCTTATCTAAAACAGGGGAAGGAAAAGGATTAAACCCAGAAAGAAAAAAAAAAACTGTTGGAAAGCGAAGTGGTCAAACATTTTATAATGGCAGCATTGTATTGGCTACTGATAAGTAACTTGTAAGGTAAGAATTACCGAAAAAAAGGTATTGGTCCAATAAAGGTGCTCATCTCATAGCATGTATGCTCGCAGGTTGACCACACGTGCAAGTAAAGAATTTCAAAAGAAAATTCAAACTAATGAAATGGTCAATGCATATCCACAAGACATTGGGAACACCGATTAGGCATCTTTGTTCATATTATTACCATCATTCTGGATGAAATAACATTGCGAAGTTTGGTTAAATTACATAAAACTTGCTTGCAATTATATTTTGAAAAATAGCATAAACCACGTTGTTCGTGCTAAAGAATGGTAGAATATATTGGTCTGATATGACACACTACATATAATACAATCTAGTTAAGAGATGACGAGACTTATAAAACGATAATAAACATGTTAGTGGTTAAAAGTTAAATGCAATATGCAAATTTGGACAATTATAATTTAAAGGTGTTGCATTGGGCATTGTATAAAAGTGTAATTATTAGAGTTATGAAATTGGTGGTTTAGACATTCTATTGAAATTGAGCATAGAGTTCTTAGTATTGAATATGATTTGATATTTTAAATTTAAGCTATTGAATTAAGTTGAAAAGGAAAATAAACAGTATCCTCTTATTCTGACATGTTTAGTAGTAAATCAAATTACACTAAAATCAAAACTCATAATAAGATAACCATTCAAAAAGAAATTCATAACTATCATTTCCGCCGCGCACAAATAAGACATGGCTTGAAAAGTTTCGTTATCGTGAAAATTTATTCAATGAAAACAATTACTTAATCGTCATATAAAAATAAAAATATTATTATTGAATAAAAATATTATTATTGAATCCTCATACATCACAAATATATAACCAATGAGACCAAGGCAGAATATATCTTTATCTTTAAATCATGATATCTCATAAAAAATATTCACCTCAAGAGTTCAAATTGTAGGAGGATGTTCTAAGATAATTCGTATGCTTAAATAAACATCGTGAACATAATTATTATTGTTTCAATTTAGTCCATAAATGGCAAGTTTTCTTAAAATGGGTGCCCAAAGGAAATTATAAGCAAGTTAATTGATTTGCAGCATTGGGCCAATTAAATGATGGAATAAAAATAATTTCAATTCTTATTCTATAAATCATCAGGCCACGCCCCTTCAAATTATGAATCTTGTAATTAACAACCTACATTCACTTGTCATTTTTTAAAATTTTTTTTGATAAAATTAATGGACCATCCGTTATAAAAGAAAAAAAATAAGTGTACTACACTACTACTATTTTTAAGTATCCAAAGAGAATAAAATAGCACAACACGTGAAAAAGATAACAGACAGGGACGGGAACTCGTGACGGCAGGCCGTTGATTGACAGAAATGCGAAATGTATGAGAACATTCCCTTTGCATGTTAATTAGCTAACCAAATTTATTAAATATGGGCCATCAGAGTTGGCTAAGAGTATCTCTTGCATAATATGTTCATAAAAGAATCATTGAGGTACTTGCTTCCGAGGGCCATCGAGTTTATCAATCATACATGGAGACGTTTTGAGTTGGAGATTCTGCTCTGGGAGATTGAAGATATGGATCCTCGTTATGTCATCCCGCCTAAAGCTTACCCTCCTCTCGTTTAGATTAATTAAATTAACGCATGTAATCCAACATATCAGGTATTTCGATTTCCATTTCCTAGTTTGTAACAAAATACTATATGCGAAATCAAATTGACATAATAATTCGGTCTGATCTACTGAAGATTAAATCGTACAAAAGGTTCATTGCTATCCACTTAACAATATCATTATTCTAGGCCTAAGATATAAAAAAAAAGAAGCAAGAAACTAAAAATTGGCAATTTCCATATGCCCAAGTGCCCGGCTTTTGTAATCTGATTCTGTACCCCAAAGTGTCAATCAGATCCCCCCAAAGAATTATATACAGAAATACACTTCTGCAATTTTCCTTTTCTTCTCCTTCTAGGCTTCTACAGAAAAATTTCCTAATTTTACTTCTCACTGCCTAAACCCAAACCCCCCACCAGTTTGTGACGGGTACTGAACTCCATACGGGTCAAATGAGTTGGAGAAGTTATGAGTAAACGAGCCCGAGTTGCAATAGGGTGTCCAGTTGTTTATCCGTTGAGTCGACCTAAGGCCACTCTGCACCTCCTCCTCCGTTGGGTTTCCCATCTTATCAGTCGCCGTTTCGAGGTGGCAAAGCGCTGGCAAAGTCGGAGCATAGATGTCATTGTGGTTACTATTGGGGTAACCGGAAATTCCTTGGGTTTGCCCACCGGGTACGAGTTCAGTAACCGGGTTGAAACCCGCAAGACTCGCCCAATCAAAGCTGCCCAAACCCAGATTGTTGATGTTTATTTTCTCGTCAGGTTGCATTGCTCTGTGGGAGTTGCTTCGAGGAGTAGTAAAGAACCGGTCGTCAATCTCCGGCAACGAATCCAAAACGTCGTCCAAGTGGGAAGAGGACGAGGAAGTAGATCCATTGTGGCTGTGTTCTTTGCTTGAAACATTTGACATGGTCTTTTGAGCACTTGAGGAGTTCTTCTTGTAAATTCTACATAAGACCCAATCATCCAACTGCATGCCAGGACAACACAAGAAACAACAATTGATCAGTAAATAGAACACATGGCAAGAACATGGTCTTTAAAAGGTCTCTAAGCTTTTAAGACATGTCTGATGTTATTTGAATATGATGCTTGTAGTTTATACCTTGGAGCCGCTACTCTTGCGAGAAGAGTCTAGGAGGCGATACTCGTGCATGATCCAATTAGTTTTGGTTCCTTTTGGAGCCTTGCCGACATAAAAGACGAGAGCTTTCTTTATGCCGACTTTACGCTCTTCGGTGGTGATTATTTTATCGGTACCGGTAGCTTTCCAGTAGCCCGAGCCGGCAACTCTGTTGGGTCGTGAACCGTTTGGGTACTTTCGGTCTCTAGGACTGAAAAAGTACCATTCTTTCTCGCCAAATATTGCTTTACCTTTAACAATAAAGAAAACGCTTTAGAGATAATTGACATGACTAATCAAAGCAGAGAATTTGAGGATCCCCAAAAGCTTACTCGGCAAGACCCAAGGATCGAACTTGTACAAATCAATTTCGGCAATAATTTGCAGAGAGAATTGGTGACCAGCAACTTTTCTACACAAGTATTGCACCAAAAGCTCCTCATCAGTCGGGTAGAACCGAAAACCCGGTGGCAAACTCAACTGGGCTAGTGAGTCTGATTCTTGCACTCCCATTTTCAGGTTAAGGAGAGATGAATGAATTTTCGTGCTTTTGGAAAAGTGAAAAAATAAAAGAAAGGACCGTAAAACTGGTTTGGATGTGTTGGAAAGAGAAATGGGGGCTAGAGAAATCCTGGAACTTCTCTCTCCAAAATTTTCTCTCACTCTTTTTCCCAAGAGTTAATAATATAGGACTGGCTTATATAGGGAACAGAACACGATTACAAGGAATGGAGAGATAAGTACGGTCGTCCTTTTCTTCAGTGTTGTCTTAAAGGGCCCACTTCAATCTTATCCTGGGTCAAAATTTACGCCACGTGGTAGCATCCCTCGACCGACCTTATCCCGGAGACGGACATGTTAAGAGCGAGAGAGCTAGCTGCTAGAGGGAGGGAGGGAGGGGATATTCGGTGCATGAACCGTCTCGAAAGACAGTAACTATATATCTAAAAAGCGGACACGTGTTTGTGCCGAATCACGTATTCTACGAAACCTTAAAAAGGGTCTTTGTTCTTTTCCCTGGGACCGGCAAAAAGGAAAAAAAAAAAAAAGAAAAAAGAAAATAAAATCATGTTTTTCATGCGAAGACACGTGGGTGCTTGTGTGGTGAAGTTAGGCCGGAAGTTTGCCAAAAGAGGAGAGGGTTTGGGACAAAGAAAAAAAGGCCACCAGATATGTGTGGAGGCTTTGAGCTACCGACACGTTAACGATTGAATGGGGTTTTACTTTTTGGCAGCTTTAGGGCTGTTTTTAAGTGGAACTTTTTGGGTTTCTTTCACTCTAGTCAAGAACCCTTACACACATGTGGCTTGAAAGTTATTATAACTATGGATTATTCCTATATTCAAAATTCAATCTTGCTCGTGTAATTAGAAAAAAAATGATGGGTAGGTCTATGTTTGAGCTAGGTGGCACGATTGATTGTTCTCTTTCCGTTTGATTAGGATGTGGTTTTCTTGGAATTATGTGGACGTGGACTACCTGTAGTGGAGAGAGAGAGAGAGATTGGGCATGAAAAGTAGAAAAAGAATGGAATTTTAGTATTGCTCGGTGGGTCAAAAGGGCACGTAGCACACAATTTGATGACACGCCGTTTAGTTTCTTTTGGTTGACAATGTATGATTAATAATAAAACAACTAATTAAATACAAGTATCTTAGGGTATTATTTAACTTTAGTTAAAAATACCAAAGAGCTGATTAATTAACTTACGGGATTACTATAATCCTTATTTAAAAAAAAAAACAAATCCTAACTTTCAAACACATTAAAATAAATTTGAGATGATATTCAATTGTCTCTTCGGAATATATTAACAAAAGCAACCGTTCCTGACTTCCTTCATGTAACCTAATATGGCCGAGTGACTTCTATATGTGGCAAGAAAAGTAAATTCAAAGCTATGAACAAAAACAAAGAAAGTATAATTTTCCAAAGCATAAGTAACATGGAAACTTACAAAATATGACACGTGCAGATAAAATGTGCTGATGGGGGTTGGCGGTTTAATGGCTAACAGGATTCCCGACTTCATCAAACTAAAAAAAAACATAGCACGTGTCATGAAAGTGGGAGATGAGTAGTGGCCCTTTTCTTTCTTCTGCTTTCACGACGAAGTTCCCACGCTACACACGTAACAGGTGGAATTTTGAAGCCTCCCACATCACCGGTGGAGTATTTGACTCTCCCCGTTTGTGGTTTTCTTGCAAGACTGACATTAGTGTCTGGAATTTGCTAAGCATATTCCACCAGTTACAATCTCCAATTTCAATATAAGAACTCAGACCCTAAAGCCCAATAAGAAGAAATATAATTTTTATTGTTTAATATCTTCATACATTATATATTTTAAATTTCATTGAAAAGTTATTTCTATAAAAATTTATACATACTTATAAGTGTGAATATAAGTATAATATGAAACTAAAAAAAGCGAGGGAAATAAGGAAATATTTTCAAATGTATAAAAATAAAATTCTAACACGATATGTTTCAAGAATTTTAACGAATAAGACACAAAGAAGAACAAATAAGAAGTAAAGTGAGGGACATAAAAGGGATTTCACATAACAGGCTATAATAGGAATTTACTAATGCAAGCTGGACTATACAATTAAGTTACAACATAATACATCCCAGCGTTTTGTTTTGTTCTGTATTTACTGACAAATGTTTGGTTAGTATTGAACCAATAGTTGTATAAATATACATATGAGCAAATAACATAATATAAGTAAATTCTACACATAATTTTCATCCATAGTATCAGAGCTATCCTTAACCAACGTTAATAATAGAGGGAAACTCTAGGTCATCAGCCACCACTTTAAATGGTACTCTATCATCCTCTTTTGATTTTACAGTCCTAATAAAACGCTATACTTCAATCTTCCCATTAAGCTTAATAGACAAAACTTTGTCAATTGGAGATGCCAAATTCTTGCAGCCATAAGAGCTCTTAAGCTTAAAAACTTTGTCAACACAGCACATCCTCCTCAGTTCATCATTGCAGACATAAACCAAGTCATTGAAAATTCAGATTACAAAGCATGGCGAAGAACAAACTAGTTACTGCTATGCTGGCTGTTTTCAACCATCAGAGAAGAAGTAATAGGACAGGTAAATCATTCCAATTTATCCTATCAAGTTTGGGAAAATTTAGAGAATCTTTATGCTCAAACTTCCATGATTAGAGTTCTACAACTAGAGCATCAACTTTCAACAATTAAAACCATAAAGGATCACACATCGTATCAAAATATATGCAGAAAGTTAAAACCATAAAGGATCACTTCAAGTAGCAGGACATGCAATCATTGAGTATGAACTAATATTAAGTGCCTTAAATGGCCTTGTTCATGAATATGATTCTGTTGTGGTTTATCTAACATATTCTGTAAAAACTTCAACTCTACAAGAAATGCAATACTCTCTTATGATGCATGAAACAATAATAAAGTAGCTGAACACAATTAATCAAGAAGAGATCTCATCACCAACTTCAAACTTTGCAACTTTCAATTAAAACAATCAATAAGGAAGAAGTGGATTTAGAGGAAGAGGAATTCGTGGGAGAGGAGGCAGATAGAATGGAAACATAACCTTTTGTCAGCTTTGCCACAAACCCAGCCATGAAGCACTGAAATGTCACAAAAGGTTTGATATATCATAGCAAGGTAATACTACCCAACCATGGGGGCAGAACACCTTCACTCAACAAACACAAAACAATGCACAAAATTGATCTCAGCCATATTTGGCTCAAAATCAGCATGGATATCCTTCATCAGAAGCAGCCAATAATAATACATGGTTTATAGATAGTGAGATTACAAATCATGTAACAGCAGACCTTAATAATCTGTCAACAAGTTCAGAATATGATGGAAAGGATCAACTCACTGTTTGTAATGATAACTCTCTTCCTATTACTAATATTGGCTCATCTTACATACATTTCCTAGATAATACACACACACACCTTTTGCACTAAAACAAATTCTACATGTTTCAAACATAACTAAAAATTTGCTGAGCATTTCTAAATTTACCAAAGACAACAAAATTTATGTTGAGTTTACTAATGAAAATTGTTTATTTAAGGACAAAGTAATGGGAAAGATTCTGCTCAAGGGAATGCTTCGGGATAACCTCTATAACCTTAAAGTCACTAAATTGCACAACAAAATCAGGCCAATCATGCAAACATACCCTGTTCATAAGTCTAGTTTTTCACAACATAAAGTTTCTTCTCCTTTAAAGGGCAGCCATTGTGAAACAAATATAGCACAGAAAAATGTTAATATTTTGCATGCCAAATTAGGACATCCATCTACAGTACCTTAAAATAAATTATTAGTTCAATGAAGTTCAATACTAATTGTAACAAACCTGTCCTATTGTGATGTCCGTAAGCAAGGAAAGTTACATTAACTACCTTTTC
>JAOSBK010000206.1:50033865-50045409 GCA_027568895.1 Erythroxylum shatona
AAAGTGAGATGTGTGAATTATGTGTTATGTGATTGGGTGAGCCATCGATGATGGTCACTCATTGAGTTTGCAAAACTCACCCAAAATTTGCGAATATTTTTTAGGATCAGAAAAATACCCTGTTAGGCAAACGAGAGTATGCCTTCAGCATACAAGTAAGGGATAGAGGTTAGGATTAGTACGCGTCTACATTGTATTCCTTTATCTTCGTACGAAATTATTTTTCGCAAATTTTGTATTAAGGAATGTATTCTAAAATTATTATACAATGTGTATGCGAATGTAATCATATTGTATTGACATTATGATTATGAGTGTTTTGCTTCTGGAATGGGCCCTAGTGATTAACGAAATTCTGATGATTTGAAAAATGTTTATGGAATAAAGTGGGCCCTATTTGATGATTGATTTTTGCATATTATGTTTGTGGTTTTAAAAAAATGTATAATGAGTTTTGATTGATTAAGTACTCTAGCAAGCCACCTTTGTGGGGTATGGTCTTAGATATCTCTCAGGATGTTGTGCATGTGTTTTGCGGGAGTGGGGTGCTACATGTAAATATCGATTTTTGCACATAAAAATGATTGTACATGCATTTATTGATATTTTCGGGTGTAATTGATCTATAAATGTGATTATATTGAGAATTGTGGTTTTTATGTGTTGAAAATTGATTTGAAGAGTATATATATTGATTTAGAATTTTTGGTAAAATTTGGAAATTTTCTAAAATTTTTGAGTAGTTTTGGACATTCCCAAAGTGGCAAGACAATTGATAAATAATAGTAGAATTAAGAGTCAAATGGCAATGAAAATTTTTATAAATGACATTGGGATTTAATGACAACTGTCATTGAAAATTGAGAGAAAATTGGGGACACATGGACTAACTTTTTAAAAGAACCAATTAGAGACTACAATAAAAGGACAAGTGGCAAATGGCAAGTGTCACAACACTCACCACTCACCACTCACCACACTTTATCATTTTGAATGACCATCTCCTTTGTCTTTCATATTTACTCTCACGAAATGCTCTAACGTTCTTCAACTTTTCCATTGTTCTCATCGACGACATTCACTCTCACCCCATCAACGTTGAAGATCACTCTCACCTCCATTTGCTACTGTCATTTTTGCTATCTTTTTCATATTTGTCACTAAAGGCCTATCCCTACCATCTTCAGAATGATGAAGATCGTATGATGCTTGGGAGGTAGGGTTAAGTGATATTTTGAAGATTTTGAAGCTAAATCTAGGAAGTTATGCTTTAATTATCATGGGTAGTGTTAAATAGAACCAATATGATGAGTAATTAGAGATTGATGAATTGATCATGAAACTCAGATGTGTAAGTCTTGAATGATGAAATGAATACATTGAGGTCTTGCTTTTACACGTATGATGATTAATGAATCATAAATTGATATAAAGATGTTTTTGAGTTTGAAAGATCAACGAAAATATGTATAAAATGAGTACATAATTTTTTTTGAGATGAAACGATGGTGTTAAAGAAAATGGAAAATGTGCAAATGCAGTGTTTTAACTAAACATGCATATGTATTTAGCTAAATCTTAATTAGTAGACATCAAAATAGGATGATTTTAAGTTTATATTAAACTAGAAAGATATGGCTATATTTTTATGAGAAATCAAAATTTAATTCTGTCTCTAAGAATCTTAGAATTTGGCATGAAGTTAAGTTTTTGGATTCTATCATGGTTTGGGAACATTCCATAGTATTTTAGGTATAACTTGTAGAATATTGAACCTAATTGCATGAAATTAGTTTCATTAGAAACTTAAAAAGGAACAATTGTTTAGAAGAATGTTTGGCCTAAATCCTTCATTTGCATTGTCAAAATGATAGTGAAAAATTGACCCAAAAGTCTGTTTCGGGAAAAGATAGAAGAAGTTGGAATAAAAAGTAATGCACGATCATGCATAAGCACGATCATGCACAAGCACGATCATGACTCTAGGGGTCATAAAGGGGTTGAACAATCATGCATAAGCACGATCGTGACATAGGAAGATCAATGGGAAGTGCACGATCGTGCATGATAATGAAGGCATTGTGATAGTTGACAATTTTGAACATCCTTCATTCTTTTCGTTATAACTTCTGCTCCCGACCTCCAAATGACTTGAAATTTGAACTAACAATCTCCTCACACATTGCTCTTCCTCTCAAAGGAAATTTCTGGCCATATGAATTCATTTAGAAAAGATTGATTGATGAATTTAGGATGAAAATGATGAAGTGTGTTGGAATATGATAAATGAAGTGTTTTCACTAAACACGCTTTAGTATTTTGGCCATATTTTGATTTGTAGATATCCAAATTAGGTGAATTTTTGATTTAGATTAAACTAGATACTTATGGATACAAATTTCTTGAAGAAATCGAACTTTAATTCTATCTTTAAGAGTTCTAAAATTTGGTTTGAAGTTGAGAACAAAGCATTGTTATAGTTTAAGAACGGTCCGAAATATTTTAACTTTCAATATACTAAATCAAATTGTATGATCTTAATGTTATTTGAAACTTAAGATATAAAGGAACACTTGTCTAGAAGAAAATGTTGCCTAATTGGCCCATTTTCCTTGTTAGAATGATCATGCAATGTTGACCCGAAAGTCTATTTTTAGAAAAATCTGGAATGATCAATTGAGTTATGATCTTAAATTCAATTTGTTTTATTGAGGTATAAACCTAAGTTCAAATTATACTTATATGAGTTTTGAAGTATGGATGATCATAAGATGTAAATTTAAATGATATACCTGGGATTGTCATTAAGCATGCATTATTCACAACACATATACATATGTATATGATTGAGTATTCATAAAATTGTGCAATTAATAATACATATGCAATATGTGTATTGCATAATGATGATACAGGATAGAACGTACGCATCCAGTTGTTTTCAAATCATAGAAGCTAATGCTAATCTGGAACATACTGTGAGTCGACATAGATAGTCTCATTTCATTGTTTGTTTTGCTTTAAATTTCTACATTTAATTGCTATTGATATGCAATGTGAATGTGTTGATTCTAGAATTTGAAATTCTGAGGTGTTTGATGCATGAATATCATATTGGAAGTGCTCATTGTATGTAAATTTGACGAAATAAGTGATACTTAACTTGATTGTTGAATGTCGGACCAAGTTCCGAAAAAATGTGAATGTGCATGTGAATGAAATAAATGATTCTCAACTTAAATGTTGAATGTCGGACCAAGGTCCGATGACATGTGTAAAGTGAAATAAAGTGACTGATTGATTTTATGTGATTGATACATTTCATTACATGAATGCATGACAATATAAAGGCTGTTGTGATCGGAGTAGCCACCGAAAAAGCTCTTAAAGCTCAAAAAGTGAAAAAAAACATAAAGCTTAGAATGTGATTAAGAGCCAAAGGCTCACTATGTATAATGAGCACGGTATCCCCAATGGATATGGAACAGTTGTCAATGAGCCTGGTACCTACAATAAATACGTGATAGTTATAGGCACTCGGTCATAACAATAACAAATTGAAAGTGAGTCTCATGAACAATGCATATGAATATGATATATATGATTTAAATAGTTGATTGATTTCTTAATGTGATATATGATTTAAGTGAATATGTAGTGTATGTGACACAACATGTTGAATTGATGAAGTGAGGTGCATTATGTAATTATATGAATTGATGTGTTATGTGTTTAAGTTGTTAAGTCAAAATGACTTTACGATTAATAATTTTGATGAAGACCAAATAATGAAAAAGCAAGATAGAAAATGAGACACAAGACAGAAAATGAGACGCAAGAAGAAAATGAGATCCAATAAGAAATGAGACGATAGAAATGAGACGTAAGAAGAAACAAAGCGAAGCCAAAAATGAGACGAAAGAATCGAAGACGAAGAACTGAATCAGGTTGAGTAAGTTACAGAACTCAACTAAATAACTGTTTCTTTAAAGATCAAGAAACAAGATGAAAGAAGCAGTTATCAAGAAGCAGTTGAAGACGAAGACTATAAATACCAGTCGGAGTCGAAGACTAAAAAAGTTAGCAAAGTTAGTGATTTTGTCAGTGATTTTCAAAAAGGCTAGAAATTTCATTATGCTAAACTTAGAGCTATTATTGTCTATAACAAAGCTCGAAACATCTTTCAGTAGAAAGAAGAAAAGTTGATAGCCTGAAGAGGCTAAGTCAGAAAAGAATACTTGTTGTAAGAGACCTGAAGAGGCTCAGAGAAAAGAATACTTGTATCTTCGAGAAGTATAGTGAAATCTTAGAAAAGATTCTGAGGACTGGACGTAGCCCACAGTTTGGGGTGAACCAGTATAAAACTGCTGTGTCGCTTCTTACTCTCATTTCTTAACTTTCAATTTCTATTGTTGATACAAATACTTCATAATACTGTTTTTTAAATCGTTTGAGAAAGTAAGTTTTTTATAATAAAAAAAAGAAGTTTTGGTTTAAAGGGGATTGTATTCAAAAACGGATATACAATTCAACCCCTCCCCCCTCTTGTGCGTTTTGTATATCGAATATTAAGTTTATACTAACGTGTGATTCACTTCACTAGGGTGTAATTTGGGGCCACACACACAGCTTCTAAATTTTGCTTCAATTTTTTTCAGTCACTTCAAGATCCAAAAAAAAAATCTGCTCAAAGATATTTATAATTTGTTATCATCATTTTGCTTTTGTTGAAATCATTTTACTTCCATCTTGTACTTGGATGATTTTGCATGCATGGAGAGATAAGTTACCTTGATCATTGAGGTGAAACTTGAGCTAAATAAGTAAAGTATTATTCTTTGTGGCATGTTGAAATAGAAATTCTATGATGATTGAATTGGGATGGAATGCATGTGACGTTGATGATGATGTTGTGCTGTAATGAGATGGATGAATTGGTTACTTTTATGTTTTGTCTTTTATGCATGAAAATAGTAGGTTATAGACTATTAAAAGGATGATTTAGGTTGAGATTTGAAGTATAAATGAAGGTGGATTCATGGTAAAGATTGGTGTTATTGAAGTGTTCTTGAATCTGGAAAATTAGAGTTGTAGCTGTGTTTGTAAAAAGTGACTGTTAATGACATAAGTGAGCAAAATTTTGTAAGCCTTAGTGTAACTAATATAAAAGTTAAATTAACCTGAAATGAAGTAACCTTAAAGAACATGAAATCTGGAAATTTTCAGGTGTTAGTGATGTCTCTGAGCTTGTAAAATTTGTGAAGTATTGAAGGTAGTAAAGTTACAAACATTAGTGATGTTGATGACAAATTTTGGAATTTTAATTTCAGCCTTGTGTACGTGTCGAACCAGCTGAGAAATTTCACTCTAAATTGGTATATTTGGACTTGTTTAAGGCTAGGAATGGGCCTAGATTGTTGCTTTATTAATTGGTTAAGAGCTTGATAAGTTTATATAGCTAATTGATGTCATAACCTAAAGAATGGACTGTTTTGATATGGTTGAGTTCAAATCTAGAAATTATGATTTGTTAAAGGAATAAATGAGTTCTTTTAATACAAACATGATCTTAAGGACATGATTACTGTGTATAACATATGCATGAATGAGCATTGAAGAACATAGGGTAATTATGAATGAGAATTGGGTAAATGTATGAATATATATTGCTGGAAAAAGTTTGGTGAATGTATAGATCTAGCTTGCTGAAATTCTAGATTTAAAGTAAGAATTGTGTATGTGTTATAAGAGGCTTTTTGATCATGAAAGTTTTCAAGGATAAATGTAAAGTATGGTTGATGAATTTGGGGTGAATCAAGCTAACTTTAAGGTACAAACTTGATTGCAAAATGGTAGTATACAAAATATAATGTTTGAATGGTCAAGATTTGTGAATAAGGATACATACTCGAGAAAATCAATTGATCATGCATTGAACATGACATATATACATGTGCATGATTGAATAATTCATATGATTGATCAACTTAGTAATGTGTAAAATATGTGTGTATTGCATAACTAAAGAAGAACAAGTTGATCGTCAACATCCAGACATTGCCGAATCATCAAAGCAATAGCTTTTCTAGAGCGTACTGTAAGTTAACCTGAATGTTTCTCACTATGATTGATTTGTTTTTGTTTAAATTTCAGTAACTGAATTGTTACATATGATATTGTGATAATTCTATACATTGTCGATCTGAGGAGTTTGATATTCGAAAATGTATTGGAAGTGCTTTCAAATTGCATGTGTAATATGGAATGTGTACGCAACTAAATGTTGAATGCCAGACTCAGATCTGAAGAATGTGATAAATGATATGAGCACATTGAATGAAAAGTATTGATAGCATAATATGTGAATCGATGCATTCTATTACATTGATATGCATGATCAAATAAAGGAGTTGTGACCAGAGTAACCAACGTGAAAAAGAGTTTTAAGCTTAAGAATTGTGCACAAAGAGCCACAAGCTCAGTTAATAATGAGCCTGGTATCCACAATGGCTACAAGACAGTAAATGAAATAAGACCAGTATCCATAACAGATACGGGACAGTACAAAGGGGCTCCGTCACAACAAAGTAAAAATGAAAATGAAGTCACATATGCATTTGAATATATAACTTTACATATATCATATGAATGATTGGGATGAATTATTAGATTGTTCTGAAATGGTGATATGAAATGTTTGTATATATGCTGTACTTGTTGATATATGACAAAATGTGATGTGGGATTTGATACTAAATGATGTGTTATATTCCTTGAATTGGGTTATATACTTGCCTTTGTGTTCTAATTGAGTGAGCACATCAATGATGGTTCACTCACTGAGTTTGCAAACTCATCAAAATTGCAACATTGAATTTTCAGGTACAAAAATGTTCTAGCTTCTAAGGAAACCAAGTAGAAATTTTAGTACTGTTATTTTGAGAATAAGAATGGCTCAAAGGTTTAGTCAACTTATATATGAGGAGTCTAGTTTAGAATATTTTCAGTTAGCATCCCATTTCATGTTGTATGTTTTCTAGGGAGTAGTAAACTCTCAAATGTTATGTAATGTATATATATGGATTATGGATTGTAATGTAACAATGTAAGTTTATGTTTGTGAATGAAATGGGAAAAGTTGATCTTTTTGAATGCTTGTGACTTGTGTGGTGCCTTAGTTAGTTAAAGTGATTTCTCTAACATGCCATTCTCGTAGGGTATGTTCTCGAATATCCTTTGGATGTTTGCACTTATGCTCTATAGAAGTGGTATGTTATATGCAAGTTTTTTAGAATTAAGATAATAAGGGTGAGTTTGGAAGTATAAGAAAGAAACATGTTTTGCCAAGCATTCACTCTTGATTTAATCTTTTCAATAAGAGGCAAACAATCATTGAACTTAGGTTTGGAGGATGTGATTGGTGCTCTTAGGTAACAGAATGGTGTTGAATACACATTTAGTCCAGTAATTCTCCTTACTTCTGTTAGATTCCTCACATCAGCTAATAGATATAGGCTAAGCTTTCCAATGTTATTTTTGAATCGTAACCACTCACCAAATAATTTTAGAACATGCATCATTATGTTTATGGAATGAGGTTCAACTCCACATAAAAGCAAAATCTCATCAACATACGTGAGGTGAGTAAGGATAATAAAGTTCCATTTGTAGTGAAATTGAAAGCCCCTATTGTATGGGATTAACTAGCTTAATAGCTTTGATAAGCCTTCCTTTATAAAAGTGAAAAAATAAGGAGAAGGATCACCTTGTCTAATCCCCTTTATAGTCTTAAAAGGCTTAGTAGGAATTCCATTCACTAGCACACTCAAAGGAGGAGATTGGATACATGTCATTATCTAATTTACAAATAAGTGGGGCAGTTACAAAGCTTCAAGATATACTCGGATAAACCTCTAACTAACATTATTAAAAAATTTGAAAAAATCAATTTTGATTAGGCAAGTTTTGAGATTTTTACCAGAGTTGTAATCCTTCAACAATTCTTGTAATAGAAGAATATTGTCCCCAATTTTTTGTCAGGAATAAAAGCCCCCTGTGCTAAGTTAATAGTACCAATGATTGCCACCTTGAGTCTTTCAGCTAAAAGTTTGGAAATCACTTTGTATATTATGTTATAGCATGATATTACACTAAAGTCATTCATACTCCAAGTGTTTTGCTTTTTAGGCATCAACCAAATGAATGTGTGGTTTATTTCTTAAAGCATTTTAGAGGAAGCAAAGAATTCCATCACTGATTTAGTGAAAAGTTTTCCATAATTTCCCATGTCTTTTGAAAGAATATTGCAGTAAAATTATTAGGCCTTAGTGATTTTGAAGGATGTGAGCTAAAAAGAAATCTTTTGACATCATATTCACTGGTAAGGGACACTACGAATTCCTTTATTTCTTGATCAATTATGCAGTCAAACAACCTTAATGCATTGGATCTTGGAATAATAGAATCTTCAGAACCTATTAGCTTTATGAAGTAGTTTCTAGCTAGCACTTGTAAGTTATTCTGATATGCATGTTCCTTTCCAATACTATCTTGAAACAATGATATTTTATTAACATTTTTCTTGACAAGTAAGGAGTCAAAGAATTTTATATTGGAATCACCTTCTTTCATCTAATTTAGTCTAGCTTTTTGTTTGAGAATTGGATTAAGGAGGCTGATAGCTTCCAAATACTCACGTAGTCTTTTCATCTCTACCAATTTGAATTCTGTATTTTTAGAAGAGTCATAACGTGGCTTTTGAGCTTGAATTAGTTTCTCCTTAAGGGTTGCTAGGTTCTGATTTCTTCCAAGCATGAGGTTCTTAAGGTCAACCTTCACCATTTTTATTTTCTATATAAGTTGATAGGATTTGAAACCCTTGACATCATAATTCCAACATCTGTAAGTTATTTTTTAGAATCCTTCCATATGAGTAATGCCATTGAAGAATCTAAAAGGGCTCCCATTGTTCTACTTTCTACAATCCTTTGTATCATCATATATGAGTGATCTGATATCAAATTGTCACCAAAATGAACAAAAGAGTTAGGAAATTGGTTTAACCAAATTGAATTGACTAGTGATCTATCCAACTTCTTCATTGTAAGTCAACTACCATGTTGATTATTAGTCTAGGTGAGCAATCTGCCAGTTGAATTAAGATATACCAAATCCATCTTTATAAAAACAACTAGAAAATTCCTTTGTTAGACCAAAATTCAACTTCCTTCCACCATCAACTTCAGTTAAATTAAGTGAGCAGTTGAAGTCCCCTACAACGAGCTAGGGATTTTGAATTCTAAGTTGCACATTTTGTAGGTCCAACTAGAGTTTGTTTCTTTGAAAACCAGAATTGGAATAATAGATTATAGATAAATCAAAAACAAAACTCATACCTCTCATCGGACGTTAAATATATATGCACTGATCAGTATCTTCCACAACTGCACTCTAATCATTTTTGTATTACAAAGGCAGATAATTCTAATATTATAATGAGGGTTATGATTAGAAATGATCTCCCAATTAGCACTTAAACATTTAGAACTAAAAAAGGTAAAAGGTTCTTTTATTTTGATTTCAAGAAGACTTGTTAAATAAGGCTTCTTATCCTTCACCGCCACTTTCACCAGTGACTTTTTGAGAGGGTCATTTAACCTGTAGTGTTCCAAACTAGGACTGCCATGAATAAGGGAATCCCCTTTTTTTGATGTTTTGTTTCCTTTTCTTCCTTACTAATTTTCTACTGGTGTTATTAGTCTGCATTATGAATTCTTTGGTTTCTTCTTGATTAGAGGCTTCTACATAAGGGATATTACTATCTATCTTTGTACCCTCAGAGATGATCTCCTTACTCCTTACACTAGTAATGGAATGTATATCTTCTTTAGTTTTCTCCAGGGCCATTTCATTATAATCAACTACTGCCTTTAGTATTTTATTTATAGAATTTGGAAGTTCAATTTGTTGAGAATTTATATCAGCCCTACTCAAACATACCACTTCTCTAACTCTAACATCTTTAGTATCTATCTGAAATAATTCCTCTATTTGTACCAACCTATGTGAGTTATTTAAGCTAGCACTATCAATAGCCTCTTCTTCTCTTGCTTTAATTTCTCCTGCAATTTCATGTCCCAGTCGAATATTACTGTGTTCAGACTCCATTAATTCTTCATGCCAAGTAGTTTTGAAAACTCTACCTATAGGAACCCATTTCTTAGTTAAATTACTAAGCTTCTAGGGGTAAGTAATATGTATTTTAGTCTTCTTTGACTCTTCAAATTAACCTAATTTTAAAATAGGTAAGCTATCAGGCAGTGGAGCATTTCTCTGAATGTTGGGTCCCAATTCCCTTTCTTAGTAAATAAGCTTGTTTAAATTATTTTTTGAGGTTTAGTTTGATAATTCCTTTCAGGTAAATTAATTTGAGTTATTGGTTATTAAATGAAGGAATTTACTTAAAATTAGAGTTTTGATAAGTTGTTAGAATTTAAAGGAATAAGATGGTGTAAGGGCATTTTGGGTAGATCACTTAAGTTGTTAAGGCTTAAAGCTTTTAAGGAAGGCCAATTTGGTCCTTTAAGCTTTATTAAAACAAAAAGACAAGAAACAAGTGAAGTATAGTCCTTTGGAGCAATGAAGAGGACGAACTTGGCTTGCAAATTGGGGGAGTTTATAAAACTACGTAGTTTTGAGGGTGGAACTTAGGCTTTTAAATTAAAAGACATTTGTTAAGGCTTTAGAAGGAGAGATCTACGAAACTACCCAAGAGAGAAAGGGAGACTTCGACCTAGAGGAGGAGGAGGAGAAGAAGAAGAAGAAGAAGAAGAAGAAGAAGAAGAAGAAGAAAAGTTAGGGCTTTGTGATTTCTTCCTCTAGAGAAGAGTTCTAAGAGTTCTATCAAAGGAAAAAGAAAAGGGAAGGTTAAGTCTTCCATTAGAAGCAAGAAGAAATTTCGTGGGTGACCTTTTAAGGTAAGAGAATTGTGAAATCTTTTGGATTTATAGATGGGTTTTGGTGTGAATGACTTAGGAAAATTATGGGTAAGGTTAGATAGGTTAATTTTCATGCTTTTCATCTCCTAAGAATGGCCAATTGTAACATCTCATGTTAATATGAGATTCTTGTGTTTTGATAAAGGTGAAGTGAGACAATTGGAGTTAGAGGAAGGGCCAATTGACCAAGCTCAAAGCTAAAGGAATTAAGGTGGGTGATTTCTTAATAATTGAGTTAATGAGCATGTTAAAGTTTTTATAATAAATGCTATTGAATGCTTTCAAATGAATTACCAATGTTGTTTGTTACTCTTGAAATGGTTTAAACTTGTATAAGATGTTTTTGTATGTAAATGCTTTATGAAAATGTTTGCAAAATTGTTTATCAAGTGGAAAGGATTCAATATATGATTTAGGAAAAATGCCATTTTGGGGCAACTATGTATGAATTATGTGATATGCATGCTTTGTTTGGGTTTGTGGTGGTCCCTTAAGAGTCAGGTGCACCTGTCTAATTATAGGCTTCTCCCGCCTGCCCGCTAGTGGC
>JAOSBK010000206.1:50108079-50122346 GCA_027568895.1 Erythroxylum shatona
ATAGCATCTGCGTGTGAGTGAGAGAAGAGGTCGGGATCAGTTCGCGTCTGCATTAGTGTCTGATAAAATTGTATTTGTTGAATTTTTGTATTAATGATTAGATCAATTTGTAAAGTTATCGGACTGGAATAATTTGTATTTATAAAAAGGGCCCCCGTAGCCATTGTACTTATTGATAATTATGTATGTTAGTTGATTTCCGCATAGAGTATGTTTGTGTTTTAAAAAAAAATTATACTGAGTTTTGACTGAGTGATGTAGCACGCCACCCTCGCAGGACACGGACTCGGATATCACCATCGATGTCGAGTTCGGGTCATGCGGGAGTGGGGTGTTACATGCATCACGGTCCCTCTTATGTTGGACTGTAGTGCCCTCGTCAGGAACTGCCATGGTTAGGTTTAACGGTTCAAAAGCCTCTTGCTCCTCTAGCATATATTGGATTTTCATACTCCAAATTTCATAATTGTCACCATTGAGTTTCTTACCCCTATTGAGTTCAGCAACAATATTCTTTGAAGCAGTAGCCTTTTTTTGTTTGAATCACTAAGTTTCTGTAATAAGAAAGAAATATATGTGCACATTAATGTCATATTAATCATTTATAGGGTAAATAATTCAATCACAATTGCTTATGAAATCAAAAGTTCACTAACGTGTTCAATCATCATTCATACAACAATCAAATCCTAATTACGTTACTCTAGACAAATTCCTATATGAAATACATGTAAACATATTACTTAAAAATTAATACTTTGTTCTTATAAAACAACATATTACATTAAATGCGCTACAACTTACGAACAGTCTATAGGTAACGAACCCTACGTAGAAATGAGTTCACCAACTCGCATGACACAGTATGCGAAGCTCGATGTATAATAGCTTTTACTATTTCTATTGGAAGACTTATAAGATACAAAGTCCTAATCAACTCCCTTCTACGCATCTCTTTAATAAATGTCATCACTAATAAATTATAAGTCTTCTTTTTAGGCATATTATTCCAGAACATTCGTAAAAGTTCTCCTTAAGGTTGAGATAATGTTACAAGCAAAGTGATATACTTTACTTCAACATTTGCATAAGTTGGACAACCAAAGCATAACTCTTGCATCATGTTATTAACTGAATAACATGTTATGTTAGACCATCTCCAATCATTAAACGTATGTTAACTAACTATACATACATGCTGCCAATACGTTTCTTCTGTGTCTCACATCGGATAAGCTTGGGCGTCTGCTTAATAATAGGCATCTTCTTGAAAAATAATTTTTCAGGAATCAGAAGAGTATACAAAATAAATAAATTATTTTATCTAATATATAGCGAACTCATGCTCATAGACTGAAAATAATTTAATTCTATTAGCAATTTATTGAACTAATCAAATTATACTATTAATTTCTAATCAATTAAAAACCATTTCCAATATAATCATATTCAAATATGAATAATCCAAATTGAATTAGAAACTTATTTCTAATTTAAATTGTAATTGAACTAATCAATTTATCTTGGTTTAATTAGAAATTAATTTATAATAAAACTCCCTTCTAATTTCAACTAAACAAATTAGTTTTGATTTAATTAGAAAACATATGTCTAATTTTAATTCAACGAAAATAATACAATTAAAAAACTCATTTATGATTTTGTTGGTTTTAGAAACTTATTTCTAAGTTTATTTTAACTAAAAAATTATTTTAATATTATTAGAAAAACTAATTTCTAATATTTTATTTTAATTAGAAACAAAATTAACTAAATTAATTAGTTTGTGTAAAATTAGGAAAATTATTTCTAATTCTTTATGCTACATTTAATTTAAAACATCAATATAGATAATAAAATCTTGCCCAAATTAATGTATTTATTAAGGCCTAAGCCTTCAATCCTAATGAAAGAAAGTCACATATTATGGGTCTAAGTCATAGCCCATACGACATTACATAAACATGACCCATTCATTGTTTGGTGGCCTAAAACCTTTTTGTCACTTTGGATCACAAAACTTTAATCCTTTCTTTACATATCATTATAGCCCAAAAATTGTCACAAGCGTATCATCATGATGGATCTCAAAGCCCAAAGCGTTATTCCATTCTTGGTTATTATGATACATACATCCAAAAACTATAAAGCCTAAATCTTATTAAAAAAAACAGCCCATATGTTAAGCCTTTATCTTGTTATAATTGTTCTTTAAACAAAACATTTAACTTTTGGAGAAGTCATATGCCTCTAGTTCTTCTTTTCAAGAAGAGGGGTCTTCTTCCTCCTCTTCTCTATAATGTGTCGTCACTGCTATATAACACTTCTTTTGGTTATCGATTGTCCACATATCTCTTACAATGTTAATCTGTCCGTCAATACTTAATAAGGTTCTTATCCTAGTATATTTTCATAATGTCCTTCAATATAATGTCCTTCAATATATTCCGAGTTCAAACTTTGAAGGTCAGTTGCAATGAATTGCAAATTATCCTAAATTTTTTGGTATCAACTATAAATAGTGGATGTTCACTACCAATTTACTATAGAAGCAATAAAAAATCTTGATCAATTGTTTTCATAAGATGTTGTCATTTCATTTTTTCTAATATTAAGATTAAGGGTAAAAAAATGTTTGACCTTTTTAAATGAGAAATTTCACCTTTTGAACTCTCGGCTAACATCTTCTGATAATATTTATATTTAACTTTTTTACTCCGTTTATTGATATTACAAGTTTCAACTTCTGTTTTCAGTACCATATTACAACTCTCCACTTACTCGTAATCATAATTAATAGTCCATAAACTTGGGAGAGAATAAGAAAACATAAACCATAATCACAGACTTAAAATTTATCAATTTATCACTTATCAATTATCAGTGACTTACCGGTCAATTACAGTAGCGTAGGAGTTTCTGCTAATGATTATGACCAAATTGGAGTGTAAATAGTTCAACAGCTTCTAGAACTTGTTGCATTTTATAGGTGCCTTGTCGCTTTTCCATTCGAACAGCTGGATTTGGATCAGGTGTGAATTTCATTGGCATCTCACTTGCTCCGAATTCAGGAGGATCTGAAGATCTCATTAGTCAATATGTAACTCTTGAAAATAATAGTTGGGCAGTCTGTACTTCGCGAACCTTACAAGTACATTAAATTTAAGATTACTCTGTAAATGCAGAAGTTTTGAATGTTGACCAATAAATCACTGCATGATTCCAGAGTACGTATGGAGAGAAATTTATGAACACTACAGGTGATTTCAAGGAATTCCCATTCCCCGTTTATGAATATCCAAAGTGCAGACTCGTACAGCAATAATACTTTACACCCTTTTCTCATGTGATACAAAACTCAGATAAACAAGACACAACATTCCTCATACGGCACCAACACCAAAGGCCTTATTATGCATACAAACCATCCAAATACTTTCACACCTTTTTCCTTTCCCGAGTTTCATTTCTTCTTCCTGGTTAAGCAATCGTGTTGAATTCGACAAGAAATATGGGAACATAAACTGCAGGACCAAAACCCTTCTTCGAGAGTGTTACCTTATGTCCCATAACCCTTCTTCGAGAGTGTTGCCTTATGTCCCATAATCAGCCTAGTCCAGCAACATCAAGCTAAAATAGAGGTTCGGTTTTTCTTTCCAAACAAAAGAAGCTTTCTGAAACCTTTAGCAGCTTTGGGGGAACTTTCATCACTGTTCCATTTCTTCCTGGAGTGGACTGCTTCCTGGTTTATGTCTTCAGATGGTGGGGTTGATATTTCTATTTCAGAATTTTTTGGTGATCGTAAAATTTCACTATTTGTGCTTTCCTTGACATTCAGAGCAGAAAGGCTCAGAGTAGGTAATTCTGGCGTAGGAAGTTCTGGCATTTTAGAGATATATTCACCACAATCATCAGAAACCTTTTGAATTTCAGAACGAACATGAGATGCTTCATGTAATCCCACTGCAACTTCCAAGTGAGCTACTTGTACAGATTTGCGTAGTGAATCGTCTGAACTCTCTGTCTGTAAGATCTTAGCCCCTTCATTATTTTCTATTGAAGTGATGCTACGCAACTCCTTAATGTCTTCTTTTTTGCCATTGACAACCATAGTTGGTATTGCTTTTGGGATTTCCACTTCTGTTTGCTTCTCAGATATGACAGCCATGTCATCGTTCTTTTGGAGGACATCAGATTCAGTTCTGTTTGGACTGGCTTTCTTACTGTTTGCATTCATGGTCTTCTGTGGCAAGGAATTTGCCTTTACGGGTGCCTTTTTAGGTTGGGCAGGCTTTGGTGGGACTGCTTCCACCTTTGGGGTCGTCCTAGCAGTGGCAAGACGATAAATGGTGGTACTCCTAATTACTGCTTTTTTATTCTCTTGGCTTGGAGGTTGGTTTTGGGGCTTTTCATGTTTCAAGGAAGATATTGTAGGTCTCTTTTCTGAAGGAATTCTTTTTGATGTCGCCGGAATGCTCCCACTAGCACTCCTTTCAGCAATTCTCTTCTGACGTTGCGCTAATAACTCCTCTTTTCTCTTCCTATTCTCCTCTTCCTACATGTATGTTGTTAAAATAGATAAAATAAGAAAAAGAATTACGATAAGAGAGAGAAATCAAGATCAATAAAATTTATCAAGCAACCTAAGATGGTTTTATATCATGCAAAATTTAGTGATCTAAGCAGTTCTTTATAAAATTGAGAGAAACAAAAAGGAAGCAATGTACAGCTGCGATTTATGTCATGCAAAAGCAATTTATCCTCCCATCCCTGAAGGCAATACCAAAATCATATATAGCATACCCTTTCAGTTTTGCTTTTCTGACTAACATTTCTGCCTCCGAGCGGGGGTTTTTTGGTAATTGACATGATGTCCGATCTGTTTTTTCCAAGATATGCATTCGAAACCTTTGACTTTCTGTCACTTGTTACCTTACCATTAGAAAGAAGCTTGCCCTTGGAAGAATCTTTTCCAGCATCAGATTGCCTCCCATTGGCTTCAGCAGATAAAATATCCTCTCCATAATCCATTTTAGGAGTCCAAGATGACATAGGTTGCTCGGCAGATGAATCACGACCCAGCACCATGAAAAGATCATCCGGTTCATGGGCTCCAAGTGCTTCATTATCATTTTGGGAAATTTCCAACGTTCCATTTTCATATTGACTAGCATCAACTATGTCTGAAACCAAGCTAAGGTCTGTTCTCAAAAGTGAAGCAGATTGTTCGTCATCTAAAGGTCGAGCCTGGACCATGAATGAGTCATCGGCTAGAACTTCTTTCTTGTTTTTTTCAATGTGACAATATTCAGCAGTTACTGGAGATGCATAATCACCACCAAATGCTTTCAGTTCCATGTTCCCATCCTTGTTTGCTGACGTATCTATTCCTTTATTACCAAACCAATCTCCTTCCTCTTGGCTTGTAATAAGTGTAGCTTCAGTAAAATAATCAGAAACAGTAGCTCGGTGAGAGCTCCCTGTATCCTCTAATCTGTGGGAGAACAACAGCGCCTCATGCATGCCAGCTCTTCTTGTTTTAGGATAGGTATTCTCACCCAATTCAAAATTTCCAGTGCGAGATCCACCTTCATTAGCAGTTTCCATCTTCATTATAAGGAAGGAATCATTTGAACTTGGACGTTGCTTTCTTACTTCCTCCATTTGCAGGTCTAATGGCAATGATCTTGTCTCCTCAGAGCTCTTGGTAACAAAGTACTCCTGTACCTTAGAAGGATGCGGATCAGCACTTGAAGAGTCTAAATCTTTGTCCTTCATGAGCAGGCTCTCAAAGGTACCCCAGTGATCCTTCCGAGGTTCAGCCTCAAGAATCATACTTTTGATATCCTTATCACTAGGATCATCCGACTCATTCATGGGGTGGTGATGTGACTTCTTATGATGACGAGAACTTGATTTATGACGTTTCTCAAATGAACCGACAGCTTCCTCTACCTGCTGCTTCAGAATTTCCCCATCAATGAATTCCTCTTCATCAGATGTTTCCCCAGAAATGCTGCCTTTTTCTCCATCTCTCTTAGAAGTAATATAGTTAATATTACGAATGACAACCTTTCTTGAAGACTTCTTCCCATGCTTTTTCCTATGAGCCTGCTCCACAGAAGATTTCTTATTGCCATTCTGCAGATTCTCATCAGATTCATTCTCTGAGCTGGAATCACTGGGGTCAGTGGAATCATCCTGGTTTGCACTCTCCAGGCTTTTCCCATGTGAAGATTTCTTCTTATTCCTTGATGAGGATTTATGTTTTTTATTATCATCAGTACTCCAATCATTATTGTGGCTAGAATTTTCCACATTTTGGGGCCATTGCATATTCCCTGGAAAATATGGAGAAGGAACCTGCATGCCAGGAAAAAGGTAGCCTTGATATGGGGGAATATGTTGATACATAGGACCTTGAAAATTGTGCATGTACGGCGGAATATGGCTCGCCCACGACATGTTCGGCACTTGACTTTTTGCGTCTGCCATTTGAATTTGGGCAGACGTTTGTGTACCACCATCTGCAAGTTGATAGGTCAATAGCAATATTAGAAACAGAGATGCTGGATGTATGCATGGCAGCACTTGTAACCCAAATGCCCAGGCATGTACCTCAAATTGATCCTTTACAGGTAAAAGAAAGTAGAGATGTTCAGGTGTACCTTGGTTTAGGTCAAAACTCCCAAGACTTGTAGCTGAATCAGATGCATCTAATGAGCCACTTTGTCTCCCAACAGGACCACCAATTTGACTAGGGTAATTCTCCTCACCAGCTAGTATGATTCCAGAAGTCCCAACATAAGGCAAATCCAACCGAGATGCTTGCATTGCTGCAATTTCATCTATCCAGAGTCGATCTTGATTCTTTTTCTTGCATAATTCTAAGAAATTTATGCATGCTTCCCTGTGTGAAAACGGATAAATCTCACACACTAACTAAAATTATGAATATAAGCAACTCTTTTAGTATAATTAGCTGAAAAGACATGTTCGAAAATAATTGGACAAAATAATCTGAATTGACCTTTACGGAAATTAGCCCCAAGCCCTGGAAACTCGAAAATAAGGTTAATACTCAAAAGGACACTTTTCTAGTCCACAAACAAGGCATGCAAATCACTGGGTTGCTTTCACATCATCCTCCAATTATCAGTTCATCCAGAAGCTCTAATCCACTTAAATTTATCTCAATAGAAACCATTCAACCCAAAAGTTAAAGCTGGTAGGAAAAACTAGGGAAATAATATATTATTCTATGAGTTATATGGTGAAGGAAAATTCCATAATGTGATCTAATTAACAAAAGGAAAAAGCAAAAAAAAAGAAAGTTATTGAAAATTGAATTAATATTTCTTGCTGACTGATAAATTTTGATGTCACATATCCTCTCATACCTTAAACGTGAAGCTCCAAAAACATCAGCAAACGCAATGAGATCATGTATACAATCAATTTCAAAGCCTGTGACTAAAGCACGAGCATAAGCCATTGCTTGCTCTTTACGCAGGACAGCTTTTCTAGTTTCCAGAGCACGTTGCAGATGAATCCTGCTCATTATTCAGAAATAACTCATCAAGCAATCATATTTAGAGATCGGGAGTATATAATCAAATGGGTGGGTTATTTACTTGGAATTTTCCTCATAAACAGCAGCAGAATCTCCATTGCTATCTCTAATCTGAGATGAAGCATCATGATGAGAACTAAAAACCATCACTGCAATGTCTGAAAGGAATTTTTGTAACAACATACCTTAGATAGGGCAAAAGACTTCGGGTAGCTCCCAGCACCACCTGCTATATTTTCCAATTATTGGAAGTTTGGTTAACATAATCTCTACAGAAAAGAACTTTTATATAACTATCATAGTCAGTTATAAATTGATGAAAACCTACAAGCCTTCATTTGTTAGATTCAGTTCAGTATTGCTACATCTTCATTGCATGCACATTAACTAAAATCATGAAATAAGTCCTAAAAAAGCATATTAATGGGACAAGCATAGCAAGACTAATCACTCCTTTCAATTGTTAGTAATCTTAGCTTTACTTACACTCATGGATGTTAATATCTGGTAATTAATAGATTCAGAAGAAGGATTATACAAAAGAATCCTGAAATTATAAGATAGGGGTTCATTGACTATCGCCAAATTGTTAAGTTTGGCATTGACTTTGATCACGTCATGATAAACAAGGAATTACTAGTGCTAAAAACTTTTAAATTTCAGGCATACCTTCAGCATCTGCAATTGACAGCTCATTTGACTGAACTGAACTCTCAATCTGTTCTAATTCTCTCTCTATTGTTACAAATCTCTCAAGAACTTCTGGCGAGCTAACAAACCTCACAAATCTGTATTGAAGACAAAATGTCAGCCTCAAAATGATAAATCTCAGCCCAATTAACAGCTACAAGATTGATATTTTATTCAAAAAGAGAAACCATCAAGATTTTAGAGTTCAATAGAAATCCTTTTCCTCTTTCTGTTTGGTTGCTTTGGATGGCCATTGTCCGGGTGGAAAAATTGTAAATCCATCAAATCTAGAGAACAAACAACTCAACCACCATATGAAATTTCGTTTGTTTGGAAAGACTGATACGATGTTTATCAAGTGCATTCACCCAAATGACAAGGAAGCACTTGATCCTGATTTAGAAACTTTGTGACAGAGAAATCGGTCAATTTCAACGAGGTTTATAGAAAACCGTGGATTAATAATGATTCCTACGGACAAGTAGTTATAAATAGTTAAAAGAAATATTGTTCTTATCCCAATATCCAAAGAAAAAGCGAGAACGAAAGACTAGCTCTTAGTATATTCACAGCCAGCGGTAACGTGTTACCTCTGCAGAGTGGCTTTTGTGAACCAGGGGGCATTAGGCGACACAGGGCGGAGAGTAATCGAGTAACCACCTCTCGAAATTTGATCTTTGGCTGTTTTAAGGTGTGAAATGAACGGCTCAAGAAGGCCCGAGGCTAGCTGCTCATTCAAACCACCCGCAAAGATCACCAGCTCACATCTTCAAGAATCAAAATTTCGGAAAACAATATCAACCCAAAACGTGAAAAATACACCCAGGTAAAATAAATGCAAAACGCATAAAAATGTACCTTGTCCTGGTGGGAGTGAGTTGGAAGAGAGCATGATCAAGAAGAGTTCTTGAGTCCATGCTAGTGCAAACCCTGATTAAGGGGTACGAAAATTGTAGAAAAGGAGTTCAAAGAAGCATTCTTTTTCAGTATTCTAGTGCAAATTTATTGCTTTTGTTTAGAAAGCTGTCTCCGAGAGAGAGAAATAGAAGACAAAGAAGGTAAGCACATGGCAACGTGTGATGTGTGAGTAAGAGAGAGACACAGAGTTGAATCAATGAATGAATGGTGAGAAGAGAGACGGGAGGCTGCAGGATATGCTTTCTCACTTGTTTTGTGGGTCCTACGTGAAGTCGTGCCGACAGGCGCGCTCTGTCTTCTTCTTTCTTACTTCTTATAAATTATAATCACATCAGAAGAATCTGACACTTAACAAAAGAATTTAACCTGCAATGGTCTGGTGTTGGTAGTTGATGTAAACGTTTGAGCTTAGTTTTCTTATATTTACAGAAAGAGATGGGAAGGTTTTGGTCTTGTGTAAAATAGTTTAGTTAGAGAGGTTGCGGATCCCATTTCATGTTTTGCAGGATAAAACATTTGAGAGATGGTAAAGCTAAGTAGGCTTGGTATTGAAGGGAACAGACAGATCAGATCAGGTGACTGATTGCCTCTTCCCCTGCTTTGCTGTCATTGTGACAAGAAGCAATGCCAGTTAGTAGATTGAGCCGTGAGGATTCGGCAAGGTATAATTTCCATTTTTTCATGTCATAATGTCTGGAAAATAAAAGAAACAACATTAAATGGAACCTCATTGGCTTGCTCGTATAAAATTCACCTGAAAATTGTAAATTCTTCTCACAGATAAGTTGAGCGTTATCTTTTCAGTCTTCTTGTAGAGATGTGATTTCAGGGTAGAACCAAACAGCACCTAAAGACTCTTTCTTGTTGTACATAAGAATGCAGGTACAACTACTTTTGGAAGTCTAATGCAACTAATACATACTAGACTTGAAGCAAGTTCCTTAATTCTACCACGTAATTAAGGGGATGTGATCCTCTGTACTTCATAATCTGTATCAATCCTGTGTCAAGTCATTCTAACCCTCCATTTATGTAAGTCTCACATAAATGAAAGGTTGGGATGGCTTGACACAGGGTTAATACAGATTATGAGGTATAGAGGATTTGAAGTGGTAATTAAGTCAATGGCCTGTTTTTTAGTATCTCAACTGTTTCTCTAAACCAATGATGGTAACGGCAGATAATCATTGCCTAGTACATTAGAATAGAAGCTATGGTACTTGTTCTTTGGATGTTCATTTAGAGGTAATTAATAGATATTTTTGTTGCTTTCAAGGAGAACGGGAATCAAAATACAAGGTTTCTGTGTATGAAAGATGACTGTAATTAATAATTATTCATCAACCTCGTGCATTAGGACATGTAGATGTGTAGGATCTTTTTAAAGTCATCCCCTCCATTATACTAGGGTCTCCTTGTTTGGGATATAAAAAAAGAGATATAGGTATGAAATAAAAATTAATGTTTAGTATGAACTGAAGACTTAAGAGTTTTGTTCCTTAGTTTTGGACAATTCTTCATTTCTCTCATAATCTAAAAGAATCGAAGTAATTGCTATGTTTTTAATTTTTTATATATAAAAGATAGATACAAGGTATAACTATGAGTTAAATAACTTCATAAGTAAAGCTTTAATTTTAATAATCAAATTTATGGTGATAATAATATTTTAATTAATAAATAATTATATTTTAATTAGTTATATTTTAATTAATAATAATATTTTAATTAATTAAAATGTTGTAATTAATTAATTAAAATATAATTATTCATTAATTAAAATATTATAATTAATTAATTAATTACAATATAATTAATTAAAATATTATTATTTAATTAATTACATTATATTTAATTAAAATAATAATAATTAATTAATTGCAATATAATTAATTAAAATATAATTTATTTATTTATTAAAATATTGTAATTAATTAAAATATAATTTATTTTGTAATTAGTTAATTATAATTTTTTTACAAATCAGCTACTGTCAATAGTAATGGTAATCATTCATTTTTCTTAACCAACTATCATAATTATAATGATAATATTTATTCTTATTTCTCACTATATTCATTATCATTTCTATTACCATTCCTCCACACTAATCAACCGCTTTCTTAGTGTTCGTTGGACAGAAAGCCAAAGTTACGGTACTCGTTTACTCTGTCTCGACATAGTCATTGTTAACAGTTTAATTGGTAGATAAAAAGATTCCCAACTTGCCATGTGCGTAACGTTCCTATTTATATCCACCATGGACCATATGCTTAAAGATTGGTTGATTAATTATCTAACAAAAGAATTATGTTCAAAACAATTATTGGAGATAGAGAGAGAGCATAACAATGATAATGCTTGATTTGGCAATAATTTAAGCCCATTACGCTTGCATTTTTTTCTGAGGCGATCACACAAAAAGAATCAGTAATTGGAACTATTAAAAAAAAAGCTAATTCCAGTTGACAAGAAGGACATTTTCCCTTCTCTTACCTTAAAATTATTTAATAAGACTATAATACATTGGAAGTTCACTATTTACATAGCTTGGCAGTGGCAAAGAAATTTTTTTTTATATACTATTCACTTTATCTCAACTAGATAAGAGAATGCCGTGAGCATATTATGTGATACTATTATTAAGTTTAATGAAATTAATTGAAAAATAGGAAACATATTGATTGAATTTTATTTATATCTTATTTTTAAATATGTTTAATAAATTTATTTATATTTTATTATTTCCATATTAGAAATAGATACTGCATCTCCTTTAAACGAAATTTAATTATAATAATTTCTTTTCTCATGTTTCTCTTTAGAATTAAATATTTTTATTTTTAAATTAAAATATATTACATCTCAAAATTTGGTTTCTTTTCTGTTGCATTTATGTTCTCCATCTTTCATGGATTTTTTTATAACTAGTTTAGTTTTTATTATTAGTCTCGTTAGCTTTGTAAATTTTTATTCTTATATTTACTCTCTGATTATCCTTTAACACTTTACTTCTTTTTTTGTGGCACTTGAAAGCATTGATAAGGAGATGACATGGTCTTTTCAAGGGGGAAAAAAAAAGGAGATAGAGTTGATTGGCAGTAGTTATAGAAGTCAAAATTTTAAGAAATCAACAAAAATCTCATCGAGTTTCCTTTATACATTATTGTGTATTTTAAAGATTAATACTTTGAATCCTTTGATATTTTTTCATAATGCTAGGTTAATGTATATTAGCTTAATGATTAATTTTAGTTTTTTATGTTTGTTTTTGTTTTCAATATATTAGCTGCTAATTGACTAGTGATAGATCTTTTGTAAGTCAACTTATTTGACTATTAGCTTATTGATCTTAGTGATAATTAAAATGCAATAAGTGAAAAGATGAAATATTAAATATTAAATATAGGTTAAATGCTATTTTAAGATTAGGACAAAACCCTAAACACAAAATTTTCTAAATGGCTAAAGCATGGAAGAAGAGCTCGGACATGTGCAACAAATGAAGGATAATTCCATGTGGATGGCAACAAAGCCAATGATGGAATTAAGCATCCATTCCACCTCACTTGGACTTAGAATATTATGACACTGTTGATGATGGTGACGACGACCAGAAATCCAAATGATCAATGCCAGTGATGGGTCCAAATTCACCCACTTGTATGATTTTCCTTGGTTTCTACATCCAGTGACTATGAAGTTGCAACCACCACAAGCAATACTTGCATTCCGTTCCATACCATAGACTGATACAGCTAATTGGGGCCACTTAATAATCTCTTGAAACAACTTCTACTCACTTAGGATCCTTGACATCCCATCTACCAGATAATGTTATGATATTTAACAGTCACAGCTTTATCAAAATGGATCCCAGAAATATTGAGTAATTGGAGGCTGTTGCCCGCATAGAGTATTGAGTTTTGTTGTTATCCATACATATATATACATATGTATACATTTCTCTGTAACATATAACTATTAAAAATTGATATTGATATATTAAATACGTAAGGGAAAGGACATTCTCTTATCTTATTACATACGATTAAATTAAATTCAAAAAATAATTAGTGAAGTAATTAGCTATACTAATTCTTAGAAGTCATATATTCTAAATCTAAATATGTTGTTCATTAATTATGTAGTAGAGAATTATATTTATCATTGACTAATATTAAAATAAAAAAATCTAAAAAATATTATATATATGAACAAAAAGAGTTTTTATTTTCATATCTTTTAGCGACATTTGATCAACTCTCATACATTAAAATAATCATATTGTTTATAAAAAAAGAACTATAATTTAAGTAAACAACTTTACTATTATGCCATTATTTATCACAAATATTTAACCATTATAAATTACATTAGATTCTTAATTATATTTAAAATAGAAAAAAGATATCTGATTGTGCTTAATTTCTGGAAGAATACTGATTACTACTGTTATGTAGGACTTAGGAGAAGCGATTGATAGTAGGACAGTTAGTTGCATGTCATAACTTGCATGTCATTATGTATTTTGCGTGTTAAGAGATTACTTATAATATCCCTTGTTTGTATATAACTATTTATTCTTTATAAAGTTCTGGATTACTAAAAAAAAAAAAGATTAGAAGAAACAATGTATAGGATTAAAGTTTTCAAGGTCGATAGAGTAGTCTTAAATTTTTTGAGGAGGTAAGCATTTTAATGCTTGTACATTTTGTTATATATCAATGATATGTTTTTATATTAAAATTTATTTATCAAAGATAATAACAAAAAGAGTGAATTTTCAGCTACTTATTATAAATACCGAAAGAAACAATATTTTTTAAATGATTAATTACTTTTTATACTACTTAAAAAATAACAGAAAAAAACTTAAATGCGTAACCCCGTTAAAATTTTGAGAATGCATAATAATTTGTTAATTATGTGTTGAATCATCAAACGAGCTAATGAGCTAAAATTAGGCGATGATCTCCTTCCTAAATGATTTAATTTAGATAATGAAATTCATACCATTATGACTAGAAATTATCTTAGGAGTCTCCCTTTGCTCATTTTACCAGGCTTTAATGTTAATTTATAT
>JAOSBK010000206.1:50145913-50169453 GCA_027568895.1 Erythroxylum shatona
ATAACATGGTGAAAACTCAATTTCAAAAGGAGATTAGAATGTTAAGAAGTGATAATGGGAAGGAGTATGTGAACTTGACAGTAAAAAATTTTCTAGATAGCAAAGGGATTATCCACCAAACCTCCTGCAGTTACACCCCACAACAAAATGGAATTTCTGAAAGAAAAAACAGACATCTTTTAGAGGTAGCTAGGGTTATTAGCTTTCAAACACATGTCCTAAAATACCTATGGGGAGAAGCAGTCCTCACTGCTAATTTTTTGATCAATAGACTTCCCTAAAAAAACTTAAAATTCCAAACCCCATTACAAGTCTTCTCTTCTTTCTTCCCTAACACAAAACAGAACCCTCCTATCCCTTTGAAAATATTTGGTAGCATTGTGTTTGTTTATAACCATGATCCCAAGAAATCCAAACTAGATCCTAAAGCTATCAAGTGTATTTTTGTTGGATGCTCTAGAACCCAAGAGGGATATTGATGTTTTGATCTAACATCCCGAAAGTTTTTTACCTCTATGGATGTTACATTTTATGAGGGTAGACCATATGATAGCCATACTCATCTTCAGGGGGAGTATTTCAGTAAGGAAGATGAGAGGTCCAATGGGAAAAACACTGAGATATTGAACCTAGAAGGATCAGCAGTAGAGAAGTTTACTAGTCAAGGGGAGGAAACAGAAAATCAGGAAGAAGACAATGTTGAGAAGGAAGTTGAAAAATAAAAAACACTCCACGGTGCAGTATATAGCAAGGGAGCAAGGGAAGTAATCCTTGATATAACCCAATTATCATCCCCGAATCTAAGTCCTAATATCTCACAATCCGAAACTGAAATCAATAGCACCTAATCAAGTAACTCAATGATCTCCCTTGTGATATTTTTCTTCCTATTGCAATAAGAAAAGGGAAAAGATCATGCACACAATATCCTATTTCTAAATTTGTCTCTAATGCAAAATTGTCTCCAACTTTTTCTGCCTTTATTTCCACACTAACCAGTGCAAAAATTCCAAAAAATATACATGATGCTTTAGCTGTTATTGGGTGGAAGGAGGCAGTTTTGGAAGAGTTAAAGGCCCTAGAAAAGAATGGCACATGGAAGAGAACAGATATACCAAGAGGAAAGAAATTGGTTAGATGCCAGTGGATATTTAACCATTAAATACAATGCAGACGAAAGATTTAAAGCTCAGTTTGTGGTAAAGGGTTATACTCAAACATTTGGGGTAGACTACACTGAGACATTCTATCTAGTGGCAAAGTTGAATATTGTCAGGGTCTTATTATCAGTGGCTGCATGTTTAGACTGGCCTCTAATACGACTAGATGTAAAAAATGCCTTCTTGAATGGTGATTTGGGAGAGGAAGTGTACATAGGGCCACCTCCTAGGTTTGAGAAAAGCTTTGGAGACAACTAAAACAATCCTCGAGAGCCTGGTTTGATAGATTCACTAAATTTGTAACAAGGAAGGGGTATTCCCAAGGCCAATCAGATCATACCCTAATTAATAGGGAAGGTAAGACTGCTGTCCTAATAGTATATGTGGATGATGTCATAATTACTGGAAGCGATCAAGTGGAGATAGAGAAATTACAGGCTCAGCTCGGGAAGAAATTTGAAGTAAAAAACTTGGGGCAGCTTAGATATTTTCTTAGTATGGAAGTAGCTCGATCCAATAAGGGAATTGTGGTGACTCAAAGAAAGTATACTTTGGATTTATTAAAAGAGACAGGTTTAAGTGACTATAAACCGTGTGATACACCAGTGGAATAAGGGAAAAGACTTGGACAACCCGAAAATGGTACCCCAGTAAACAAGGAATGGTACCAAAGACTTGTTGGGAAACTAATTTACTTATCTCATACCAGGCCAGATATAACATTTGCAGTGAGCTTAGTAAGTCAATTTATGCACTCACTATACAAAGAACACTTAGAGGTTGTTATCATAATTTTGAAATATCTAAAGGGATGTCCTGGTAAGGGGTTGTTCTTTGAGAAGAAGGAAGAAAGAAGCATAGAAATCTACACGGATGCAGACTATACTAGCTCTATTACTGACAGAAGGTCAACATCAGGCTATAGCACCTATCTATGGGGGAATATGGTCACATGGAGGAGTAAAAAGCAGAATGTAATAGTTAGAAGTAGTGCATAAGATGAGTACAGGGCTATGGCTTAATGAGTGTGTGAAGTTTTATGGCTCCAAAGAGTTATGTCTAAGTTAAATTTAGAAGTTAAGCCTCTCGTGAAGTTATATTGTGACAATAAAGCAGCCATTAATATTGTACAATAGTACTTCACGAAAGGACAAAACATATAGAGGTTGACAAGCACTTTATAAGGGAAAAAATGGAAGATGGAAGCATATGTATCCCATTTGTTCCTACTAAAGAACAAAGAGCAGATGTCTTCACAAAGGGGCTACTCAGACAACCATTTGAAGAACAAATTAGCAAGTTGGGCATGATAGACATCTTTGCACCAACTTGAGGGGGAGTGTAGAGAATCCTATAATAGTAGATAGTCATCCTTATAGATTATCCTTAGCTGTAATATCTAGCTATATTAGGGATATTTCTAAATAAGGAGTTTTCCTAATTAGGAATACTCCCATAACTATGTACCCTAGATCTATATAAGAATAGCAGCAGTTGTACAATTATTATCTGAATAAAAGAGAGGAGATTTTACATACATACATACATATATATATATACATGTATATATATATATATGTGTGTGTGTGTGTTTGTGTGTATGTGTGTATGTTAGTCTCACATTCTAAAGTCTGCTATAGGCACTATTTTTTTTAAGGAATCAATTCTTGGGTTTGTATTTAATACTTATTTGATTAAATATTTATTGCTTGTAAAGCTTGTTAGTCATGGAAGTGGCACAACTCAAAAAAATTTAAACATTTAATTGTGCAATTTCAAATTTTCATAGTTATGTGATGTTATCAAATGACATGAATGGTTGTACCCGAACAATTGGAATCATTATTTATAATGCTAAATATATCACACAAAGGTGGACCATTACTTATAACTAATGACATTAAGGAGACTTATTGATATACTTGGTAAATGTGATTGTATATCCAAAAATAACAAACATGTTGACCTACGTATGATTAATTGTTTGTTAAAGCTTGTTTGTATTAATATTATTATTGGTTAAAAATATGCATTTAAGTATCATTTAAAGGTGAACTTCAATACATAATGAAAATTTATTATTTATTTGAATATATTAAAATTACTGAAAGCATTAATATAAGAGCCTGTTAATGTTTGCAACTGTTACTAATATTTTTGATTTGGGTAATACATAGGTCAAGTTCAACAGGCTAAACTATCCAAATTGGTTTGAACATATCTAGTTTTAACTAGGTGTTATAGATTTGAACTTAGCAGTAGTTTTGGATGAAAAGCCTATAATCATTACTAAGACCATTATTTAAGTTGATAAGTCTTTTCACAAGGTTTGAGAGTGGTGAAACAAGCTAAGCTTAAACTTGATGCAGATGAAGATTGCTAAAAATGTTAAGCCATCCATACCTAAAATAGACAATATAAGGGGTTTGATGATGAAGATGAAGGAGTATTCCCAATCAGACATAACTGACAAGTTTATTGTGGTGAAACATGATAAGTGAGCTGATAACCAAGAAGTCACAACCTATTCATGATCACTTGATAGGCTTGGAAAATCTAAAAGCAAAATAGAAATTAATGGATATGGATGTAAGTGAGTCCTTTTTGGTTCAGTTTATCATTAACTCAATTCCTCTTTAAGTTCAACCGGTTCGAGGTGAATTACAACACTCTTAAGGAAAACTGGAACTTTCAGGAAATTAAGGGCATGTGGGTTCAAAAGGAAGGGAGGTTAAAGAAGATTAAGGAGTACTATATCCATCTAACATTTCATGATAGAGCTAGTAGTAGCAAAGATAAACTGTGTATGAAGTACAAAGCCTATTAATATCAGTGGGGTCAAATCCATAAGGAGTTGAGGTGTTACTTCTATAAGGAAATTGGTGACTTCAAGAAAGATTGCTTGAAAAGAAAGTCATGGTTCGGAAAAAAAATGTATACACTATATTTCAGTATGTTTCAAAGTAAATCTTATTGAAGTACCTAATAATCCAGTAGTTAGATTCTAGTGTAACTACTCACGTGTCATATATTATACAAGAATTCTTTTCAATCCAACCTATAAACGAACTAAAAAGTTCCTCAATATAGCGAATCGAATGAAGAAACGACTAGAGGGAACTGGGATATATAGATTAATTTTGGACACTAGCTATCATTTGTAGATAGAAAAATATCTTTATGCTCTCATATGTGCTAGGAATCTAGTTTTTGTTGGAAATATAGATGATGTAGGATTTAACTTTAAGATTGGAGATGATGTTTTTTCATTGTATAAACATAAGTACTATTATAGTTTTGGTACTTTAGTTGATTATTTATATCGTTTCAATCTTGATGTTGATTTTATTGAATCTCTGTTTCATGTTGAACAAGAATAGGAAGTAAACATAGTACACATAATAAGTATTCACATATCTAAAGAAAAAATTTTAGGTTGGTAAAAAATGAAATCTTACCTTAATTGGATTTTACTGTCCATGTGTATGGATTGTATTAAAGGCAAGCAAACGAGGTGCAAACCAAGGAATCTAATGACAAGAAGCAGTCATCTCCTTGAGTTGATACAAATTGACATATGTAGTCCATTTGATGTTCCAACTTGGGGAAATGAAAAATATTTTATCACTTTTATTTATGACTTCTCATGATATTGTTACCTATATCTACTGCATGAAAAGTCTCAATCAGTGGACATCCTCGAGGCATTTATGAATAAGGTGGAAAGGCTGTTAGACAAAGAAATAAAAGTAATAAGGTTCAATTGAGGTGGTGAATATTATGATAAGTTTGATGAAAGTGGACAATACCTGAGTCTATTTATAAAGTTTATTAAAATTTAGGGCATATGTGCATAATATACAATGACCAATATACCATAACAAAATGGTGTAACTGAAAGATGGAATCTACCCTTATAGACATAGTTAGTAGTATGGAAAGTTATAATACTGTACATTTATCTTATAGATGCATGCATTAAAGAATGTTGTATATCTGCTGAATAGAGTTCCTAGTAAGGTAGTTCTTGAGACTCCTTATGAAATATGGATAGGCAGGAAACCCATTTTAAGACAGCTTCACATTTAGTGTTGCCTAGCAGAAGTAAGTGTATATAATCTATATGAAAATAAACTTAATACTAGGATCATTAGTGGTTACTTCTTCAACTATCCTAAAAATTTAAATAGGTATGGATTTTATTATCCTAACCATAATATAAGAATAATTTAGTCTGATAATACTTGTTTCATTGAGAATGGCTAATTTAGTAGGAGTTGTGAATAACGAAAGGCTGTTATTTAAGAGATTTGAGTAAAACTCCTACACCCATTATTTCTCCTGAGGCTGTTATTCCACTTGTTGTATTTTAATTACACAACATGTTGGGATAACAAATCAATATTCAAAACCTACAAGATGAACATATAGGTAAAGAACCAACTAACAATGTGTAACTCACAAATGAGCAAGTGGTAGATGAGCCACAAGAAATAGTATTACGAAGGTCTGTAAGGTAGAAAAGACTATCTATTTCAGACAACTATATAGTTTACTCATAACATGAATCTAACTTGAGCATTAATGAGGATTTAGTCTTGTTCAAACAAGTCATAGAATGTAGAAATTCGAAAAAGTGGTTTAATGTTATAACTAAAGAGTTAAAATCAAGGAATGACAACAAAGTTTAGGAGCTAGTTGAATAACATAAAAATTCAAAGCTATTCGATTGTAAATAAGTCTTTAAGACCAAATGATACTTAAAAGACAACATCAAAAGATACAAAGCCAGACTTATCGCTAAATGTTACGTTTAAAAGATGGTATTGATTATAAAGAGACATTTTCTTAAGTTTTTTTAAAGATTATTATGGATTTAATGGCTCATTATGATCTAAAGCTTTACCAAATTGATGTAAAGACCATCTTTTTAAATCGTGAATTGGAAGAATATAGACCAACTGGAAGGGTTTCTTGATCATATAAAAGGAAAAATTGGTAAGTTAAAGATTATGGAATGAAACAAGCTTCCTAACAGTAGTATCTTAAGCTTAATGATATCATTACATCATATAGTTTTGTAAATAATATGATTGATCGATGTATCTATATGAAGTTTAGTGGGAGCCAATTTATTAATTTGGTCTTATATGTTGATGTTATCTTACTTGCTACTAATGATATTGGCCTATTACATAATATAAAAAAGTTTATTTCTAAGAACTTTAAAATGAAATATATGGGTGAGCCACTTTATGTAATAAGAATAGAAAAATTTTGTAACAGATCATAAGGACTGTTAGGTTTGTCTAAAAAAAGTTAAATCAATAGAGAGATTCTTAATGAAAAAAATGCTCTACATGAATAACTTCAATTTAGAAAGGGGATAATTTTAGTGAACTGCAATGTCCTAAGAATAATTTAGAATGGAAGGCAATGAAATATATTCCTTATACCTTATTGTTTGGGAGCTTGATATATGTTCAAATATGCATTTAATTAGATATTAGTTTTGCTGTTGGAATGTTTGGTTGATATCAAAGTAAACTAAAACAGACCATTGAAAAGTTACAAAGAAATTTCTGAGATACTTACAAGGCCCTGAGGATTACATGCTCATGTATAGTAGGTCAAATCACCTAAAAGTGGCTGGTTACATAGATTCAGACTATGTTGGTTATATGGTCATAAGAAAATCCACATTCGGTTACATGTTCCTATTAATTAGAGGAGTAGTTTCATGGAAGATTGGAAAACAATCTGCTATTGCTACTTCCACTATGGAGGCTAAATTTGTGGGATGCTTCAAGGCCACTATTCGTGTATTATGGTTGCAAAATTTTATCCTGAAGCTTGGTATTTTTGACAGTATAGCAAGGCCATTAAGAATTTATTGTGATAATTTCACACCCATCTTCTTCTATAAGGATGACAAGTACTCAAAGGGAGCAAAATTCATAGATTTGAAGTACTTGTCTACTTAGGAAAAAGTGTAGAAACAAAAAGTATTGATTGAGCATAATGGTACCAACTTAATGTTAGCAGATCCATTAACTAAAGGATTGCCACTCAACATATTTCTTGATCATATTAAAATGATGGGCATTATGGAGAAGTCCTTGTTAACTTGATAGTGTGATATGTATATATACACATAGTTGACTTACTCATTTTTTGATGACATTTGTGAATTCAATTAAAGTTGTGTTTTTGTTTATTTGCTTATTGTCCATATTATATTGTATATATGTTTTATTTTGATGTGTGATAGGCTATGTCTTTTGAAAGACAATAAAATTGAGGATTATAATGTTCCTTAATTAAAGTTATCATGAGCTACGTAGGTTATGTGATACATGGAAGGAGTCAGTTATTAAATTACTTGTAATTGTCATGATATGACCACCTTAATTCAGTTAAAGATGTTGACTTGATAAAGTCAATGTATAGAGTGCATTTATAGTTTGTTATTAAATTACCAAGTCATTACATAGGCTAAGTGGGAAATTGTTATATTATTTTTAGTAATCTATAGTGGCTCATGTCACTTGTTGGGCTGGTTTTAGTGAAATGGGTCTAATATGATGGTTACTAGACTAAAAGATATTAGATTCATATGGTTTATAAATCCTTCCTGCTTTATTTTTAAATTTATGATGATTACCAAAGATAAGATAGAAAACAACCATAAAGTTTTACCACAGATTCTTGACCTTTAAAGAATCATGAACAACAATAATGCAAAGAGGAAAAAAAAACTTTAACAAAGAAAAGGACTCTAGTTTGTTACACGTAAAGCTATATAAATAGATATGGATCAAGGTACATTCCTATTAATTTTATTGTTTATATGAAATCAGAACTAAAGGTTTTCTATTTACTGTTTTTACATCCAAACATTGATTCCTATTAAAAGAAACCATTTGTTTCTTTGAGCTCAGTAGGAGGGAAATAAGAAAAAGAGATATAAATGGATTCACTTCTGCAACTTCTAGCCAATGGCTTTTGGTCTCAAGCTTTATTTATTTCTTGTTAGCTCTTACATCTAAAAAGAGAAGTAATCTTAAATGTTTTTTTAAATTTTAGTCTATACCCTATAACCAATTAGTTGGTTGTAATTTAGTGTAATAAGTATTTAAAAACATTATTTATGTTATACATATTTATATGCATATGATAAATTTCAAAGGATAAATATACATTGCAAATAAAATTATGATGAATTCATTATTATGAGATTCATATGAAATTTATATATTATCCTTAAATTGTTCTATTGAGACTCGACACTGATAGAGTGTAAAAATATTAGTACACATTAAGTTTCTTTCTTATAAAGAGGGCATTCAATCTCATAGACTAAAGTATATAGATACTTAAATGAATGTATGAGTGCTTTTTAAAGAACAAATCCATTAAAATAACCCCATGAACATTACTTGTATGTATATGAAAATTCTTATTGTGATGATTGTACAAGTGATCCTCTGCCTTGAGATCTCTAAAGTATCTCATATAAGGATTATTATGTTTTGAAATTGCTTAAAACATATTGTAATCATAGGTAGCTAAGTTGGTAATCATTGGATATAATATAAACTATATAGAGGTAGTTGAGTAATCAATATGTAATTTATTATCCTAAAGTAATTAGGGTGAATGTTCTCTTATTCTCGATTAATATTGATTAAAAAAATCCTTAGCTAAGGTGGAATGACATTTTGAGAATAGTTTTCAAATATCATTAATTGAATCAATTGCTAATGATTGAGTACTAATATAATTGGACTCAAATAGAGTAGACATTATTCATATATTCTATGCCTAGTTGAAAGATTATATAATGAAAGAGTTTAATTATATAGAAAAATCATGTACAAAAAGGTTACTCTAAACCGCTTTGACATTCTTAAATATTTAGGTGATTATGATGTGTCACTAGACGTAATTCTTAATCTATGGATATAAATTGCTATACTAAAGAATTAAAGATAAATTAAAGAGATTAATTTATATAATCCTAAATATGATTTATAGTTATAATTTATATACATTTCCAACATATTTAGGAATCTAACGAGTCATGCATAAAGAATGGGTACAAGAGAGAGAAAGTGATTTAATTAAGTTAGACTTGATTATAAAGTTTTCTAATGAGAATATTTAATAAATAAGGACTGACATAAAATATTGGATCTTATTTGGGTCCAATTGATATTTAATTAGAATTATTAATTAAAGTTTATAAATGAGAATTTTATTTCAATTAAATTATTGAAAGGTTCAAATCCTATTATAAATAAGTTTAAGCTCCAAGAAAGTTAATTAACACTTGTTGGCTAACCCTTTTTAAAGTTCTTTGAATTGTTAGGTTTTATATGTATGATATTATTACATATAATTTTGTATTTGATGAGACTATTTAAAACGAAATCTCTCGTTGAAATACTAAATACACGTTGAGAGCGTGATTGTTACCATCTATTATTTAAGAATAAAATTAGAGTTATATTTATTGAAAAGCTTGTTGAACGACTCAAAGCCTTTTAATTCAAATTTATTTTTTCTTAAATTAATAGGTTCTACTTAACTAAATTTGTATGATTTGGATGAGTAACTCATGATCATATAAAATTAGAGTCAAGGTTAGGAATAAGATGATATATTTTGGAAAAAAGTTAGCACCTAGCTGATTTATGAGTCCTATGAGTTATGATTGATAAGGATGTTATCTTGAATAATCTAGTTTTAGTTAGTTTGTTGAGTGACTCAAAATTAGCTAAATTTCAATGGGATTTTAGTCCACTAAAGAGTTCTATTATTTTGAATAAAATAATGAGAGTAACTAAATACATAATTAAATTCATGATCTTATTTGGTAGTCATGACATATAACCAATACTTATTTTTATTACATTTATATTTTGTTTTTGTACAAATTACCTTCGTTTAGTATAGATGATAATAATTGTTAATGAATTAAGTTTCTTGGACACAATTCATGTTTGCTATTATATTTATAGAAAAATTTGTATTTATATTATACAAGTTTGCTATTATCCCTATACTTATCCTCAAAAGGTGGAATCGTCCACCCTAGGTGCCTCCACACTCCGGCCCGACAGAGTAGTGAGGGGGTAAATCACGGTCTGATCTCATTTAACTTCTCAGAAAGGTGGCCCAGTACCCGATGCGTACAAGGAGTCATCACATTGGATGAACTCCCACATTGCTACTGCCGGGACACGAACCTGAGACTTTATCCTCAATTTCCTTTCCAATGACCAAATGACCTACCCGTGCGGGCACTATTATCCCTATATTGATGATAGAGAACGTGGTGTTAAATTTGTAAAGATATGTCAAAATTATATGGATGACAAAATATAATGATATTTTGAGTTGACTAATATCTCATAAACTTTAATGACAATATGTAAGATGTATTTCAACACCATGATAGCAAAATGCAGAAGGTTGTATCAAGTAGAGCTGAAAGATATAATAAATTAATGGAATTATTCCACTCAAATTTAGCCTACTAAAAGCATAAATATGGAGTACAATTGAAGGCATTGGCTTGGATATGATAATAGTTGTCAATAAAAGATAAATGGAATATTGCTTTAAATTTTTGAAAATTTCAAATTCTTTAAATATAAATATAATATTGAAGCATTTCGATAGAGATATAAATTTTTCACTTATCTATAGGGAATGAGATTATCTAATGAATATCTCTATAACTAAATTCCATAACAGTATGATTTATATAAGGAGGAAAATCTAATATGAGAGATATTGTATAATGCAATATTTATTTTTGTTGTAGTCACACCTAGAACGATAACTCACCTTTAGTAGTTTCAATTATATCAATTAACAAGATTTCATATTATATAAAAAAATATTAGGAGTTTGAAAAAGTTAAAGTTAATGATTTTGAGATGTGAATCTTAGTTGAAGCGTTTATTATCTAACAAGTTTAGACTAAATTAGAAAATAAAACGTAATAAGATATATAAAAGGTTGGATACAAAATTATGTACCCCATTAGACAAAATATTTATTTCAATAAAAATTTATAAGAGAATGGTTTTCAAGAAAAATAGTAGGAGTAAGATAAAATTTAAAAGGTTCAAGTCTCATAACAATATATCCAATTAAAACTAATGCCATTGTTGATATATCTAATATATAGTGAAAAGACTATGGATAATGAAAGATTCCCTTTCATGAAGAATTTAAAATTTTTATTTTTGAGATGATTGTGAATTTATCATGTCTACAAGAAAGTTAGTGAGAGTGTAGGTTGTCTTATTTAGTGTACATAGAGATATACTCATAGAGAACAAAAAAAATACATTTTCAATTGTAAAATATATGATAGTCTAAGAACAACTCTTATTGGATGTAAAAGAGGTAATAACTTAATTATAAGAATTAGATCTATAGAGATAAATATTGAATTTTGTTTACCTATTCTAGACCAAATACAAAGACAAGGCATTAAAGGTGTTTAGCATTTAGAAAATCTCATACTTATGAAGTATCAAAGATATGAATTTTTATGACTTGATATTTGAGTTCAAGGTTATAAGGATATTAGTTTTAGAAGTAAACATTAATTAATGTATAGTTTACTTAGAAAAATGTTCATTTAAGATTGAAAAGGTTTTAATGTAGTATTAATCGCTAATCAAGCAATAATATATTTTTTTAATTAATGGAAATGAATATTTGGATCAAGAAGTTCTTTAATGAACTTTGTATAGTTTCTTACATTGTTCAAACAGTAATATCCTATGGAATATTAGAACTATTAGACACGCAGAAGGAGCTAATGTCTTATTATCCAAGTATATTTAGGCAATTTCTCTTAATTATGAAAAAAATTGAGATAAAAATTATAAGATTTAAGTAAATACTTACGAAAGAGAATCTTGTAAAATTCTCATACTAAACCATTATCCCTACAATAGCATGATCGTTGGTTAGAGATATGATATAAAATACTTAGATGTTTGGCTTAGTATAAATGGGAGATTATTGATTTATGTCCTATAGTCAATAAATTGGTTGTAATTTAGTGTCATTTATTTAAAGACATTTTTATCTTATACATATTCAAATGCATATGATATAGTTCACGAGATAAATATACACTGCAAATGAATTTATGATCCGTTGATAATTATGAAATTCACATTACTATATATATTATTCTTAAATTATTTATAGTCATTATTTTATTAAGACTGAACATTAATAGAGTGTAAAGAGACTAGCATACATTATAGTTCTTTTTTATGAAGAAAGTAGTCAATCTTATTGATGAAAGTATGAAGATATTTAAACAAATGCATAATACGTATTAGAGAACAAGTTTACTAAACTAATCTCATATAAGAATTTTATTTGGAACATTATTTGTACTACTATAAAAATTTTCATTTTGATGATTTTATAAGTGATTATTTGATTTGAGATCTCTAAAGTTTCTCGTGTAGTGATTGTTATATTTCAATACTACTTATGATGTATTCTAATCATGAGTAGTTCAGTCAGTAGTTATTGGATATAGTATGAATTATATAGAGATAGTTGAATAATTAATATGTGATTCGTTATCCTAAAATAATTAGGAAGAATATTTCATTATTCTCAATTAGTATTGATTCAGAAATCCTTGGTCAAGGTAGAGTAACACTTTTAAAATAGTATTAAATTAATTACTAATAGTTGAGAACTAATATAATTGAACTCAAATAGAATAGATAGTATTTTCATGCTTTATGTCTATCGAAATAATGTATGCTGAAAGAGTTTCATTAAAAAATATATACGAAAAGATTAGTCAAAACTATTTTAATATACTTAAATATTTGAGTGGTCATGATGCATTGTTAGATGTCAATCTTGATTTATGAATATAAATTATTTAATTAGATAATTAAATATAAATTAAATGAGTTTAATTTATCTAATTCTAAATAGGACTTAAGGTTATAATTTATATCTATTGCTAACATATTTAGGAACCTAATGAGTTACTTATAAAGAATAGGGTGAAGAGAGAAAAAGCAATTTAATCAAGTTAGACGTGATTGTAAAATTTGAGAAATTTTATAATTAAATATGATATATTTAATAAATGAGGACTAATATGAAATATTGAATCTTATTTGTACCCAAATAAAATTAATTATAATTCTAATTAAAGATTAATTGAAATAAAAATTTTGTTTTAATTGAATTACTAAAAGGCCCAAGTCTTAAAGTAAATAGGTCTAGGCTAAAAGTTAGTACTACTTACCTAAGTCTATCTACAACAATTATAAAGTTCTCTAGACTTGCTCGGTAAAGAATGTTAGAAGCTAGATACTTCTACCGCTATGACAGTTGAGATGAATCAATTCCAGAAATTATTTATGTAAAGCGATAAAAAATTATCAATATTTGAAATAAGCTACAAATTGATATTCATATTTTATTATATTTTTATTAATTATATTATAAATTTAAAATGATCTTAATTTAAAAAAAAAAGTTTCATTATTTTTCCATGGATCAGATCTTACCTCAATTATCAAACGTCTTATGTCTGCATTTGGTGCATATTTTTCTTGATAGATCTAAAACGTCCTAAAACTGTTATTTGCATGTCTGGATCTCTTTTTTAACTTCTTCCTCGAATTTGTAGTGGAAATAGCCAATTCAGTCTCTGCCAACCTCCGCAAGAGCCATAGATATGTGTCAGGACCTCAGGAGGCACAATAACTTGTAAGAAATTGTCCCTTTTTGACTGAACAATTAACTTGTCGAGTGCCAAAATCAGGTGATATTCATACTTTGTCTTCTACCACTGAACCACAATCCTCTGTACTTAACAATTGAACAATTGATCATAATAATCTTAGGTAAATTAATCCTCAACTAATTAAAGCTATGTTTGATTGAATGTTAGGTTTTTAATGGAATAAAATAGAATGTAAATTAACGTAATATTAAAAAATTATTCTTTAAAAAAAAGAAAGATTCATAATGTAATATAATAAATTCCAACTAAACATAACCTAAGTGCCCTTACTCCATGAAGCTCCAATTCACGAAGCTAATTCATAGAAAGTAGAATGGAGTTGCTTTTTCTTGGAATACTTGCAAAATCTTTTTCTTTCCGAAAATGTGAAGTGTAGATAGCTATAACGGTATCTCTACTGAATCATGGTGTTTCAATTTCCAGCAAATTTTGCAAACCATTGTTTATAGCTTCGCCTTCTTACCTGGAAAATGTGAATATGCAAGGTTTTGTCTTATCTGATTTTTTCTTCTCTAGTGCCAAGGATAATGCTAAAATTAATTAATGCAAATCGTTAACTGAACTCGTATATAGAGAATAGAGAATAGAGAATTCATTTCTAATTCTTCTGAACTTGGTAGTCAAATTCAACATGTTCTCTGGTTGAAATCTCAAAGCACTTCCCATCTAAAAAATTTGAATAACCAACAAATTTGGTTGACCATGTCCATAAGCATTATTTTATGACTTTATTAAAAACGTGGCTGTGCCAAATAATAATTTGCTTCTTGTAAGTCCAGAGAATAGGGGGTCTGAAATAGATTCAAGATTAACAATGCAAATAGTGGTCCTTGTTCTTAATTTCATGCCTGTTTGAATGTGTTTATATCAGTAGAGCTTTTGTCAATAAAACTTAAATTTAAGCTTCTTAAAAAGTTATATTTTAGCTGCCAAAAAAGTTATATTTACTTAAAAAGTACTTTTTTATTTTACAGCAAGACACTTATTATTTTAAAAAAGCTTTTGCGGTGAAAAAATTACTTATTCACCATTCAAAAGCTCAACCAAACAAGCACTTCATTTCTTTCCTGCTAGCTCTTGCAGCTAAGCATATGAGAGCCACTGTTAAGTATTTTATCTAATCTTCATCAGTTTTATCCAAGATTGAGTTTCAGATCCAGAATTTGTCTCTATGATCATTGCATATTTGGTTTCATTTTTATCGTTTTCTAAGTGAATCTTTTCTAAAATGCATAACAGGTATGCCCAGAAAGCCTAGAATATACAAGAAAAAGTACTTTCTTAATTCTAATTGTAGACTCATTGACACATTTTTGTTGGGACTTAACATGAAAATCAAAGATACAGTCGTGTGGAACTAGAATGAGTATGATCCGAGCTAGCTATATATAGCATTGTCATTTTGTATTGGGCCAGGGTTGTTGCTGATAGTGCATTCAACTATTACTACTGCACATGTCCTGGGGCTTGCCGCGTTTACCATATTTCTGGTGAGTCAAGTTCTTACCATGAGGATTACTCACTGCTTTTGCTTTATAAAGACGTTAAGCTCTGGAGGGGGTTGGCTGTGCAAGTACTCTATCTAAATCTGCTGGTAAGCAATCGAAACTTCAGAGTTTCCTTACAAAAGTTAATATGTTAACAAGAGTCAAAAATGATACAAGACGACATGTATGTATTAGGATATTTTTTCTTGACAGCGGAGGTATGCTTAACGGTGGGTTCGGTGAAGAATGCACAAAGCCCAAAGTTTAGGAACGTTTTTGTATTCTCTAGATAGTCTTTTCCTCTAATCTTTAGATAGTTCTCATATTTATGTAATCCTTCTATTCTTATTTTCTCTTATCACATGTATCTACACTAGTCTATATAAAGGATTCATAATTAATCAATCAAAAATCGTTACATTTATTCATCTTTCATAGTATCAAAGCTCACAATTGAGCAAACACATTTTTTTTTCATACAACATAAACACACAACACCAACAATGTCCAGAAGGTCAACAACACTTTGAGCTTACAAGCATTGACAACACAATTTCATCACACAATTAATTGCAAACATCAACACACCCATATTACCGTTCAATCAAATTTCCAATTTCCTCATAACTCTACTGGACTCCATAAATTATCTAGTTTGGAAAAAAATCAAATTTAAGCTATTTTAATTACATCTGACCTTATTGGTTATGTAGATGGCACCATCGCCCCACCAACTGTAGCCTCCAGCTCTGATTCTTCATCTCCAGGCTTTTAAAAATGACGCAAATTTGATCGTCTTGCCTACTGCTTCCTTACGGTGTCTCTTTCCCCATCAACCGCTCGACTAGCCTTCAACTACCAAACTACTTGCACACTTTGACTTGGACTTGCAGATCATTTTATGCAGCAATCGGCCCCTCAACGTTCCCTTCTTCATTGCTGCCTCCACACTCTGAAGAAAGGCTCTAGTACCATCTCAAATTTTCTCTCTCTTCTTTCCACCACAACTAATGAATTGGCAGCTATTGGAGACACACTCGCTGACAGGGATCTCATTCTATTCACCTTGATGGCCTCCCCACCGACTATGACTCCTTCATCATCGCCGTCGAGCATCGCGAGACTCACCTGCGAATCTTTAAGCTTCGCACTAAACTTCTCATTCATGAACAGAGGTTGTTATCCTATCACTTTTCTCCCCCAACCGACACGACTCTATTCGTCTCTCACACTAGTGGTCGTCAGGATGGGTGTAGCAGAGGCGACGAGAGGCATCATCGAGAGACACACGACTCCTCTCCCTCTGTATTGTGGGTTTGTCCTAATTTCTAAATTAATTTGCCTCCCATCTTAAATAGGCCTCTGCAACCAGACCTCTAGACCCCAATAATTCCAGGCCTAATTTCATCTATTAGCATCCAATTCAAGTCATTTTTTCAAGTCCACTAAACCACCCACACTGTATCAATTTTGTTGAAAATGGGGCCACATTGTTGCAAGTTATCGTTTTTGCTATTCTGAGCCTCGTAATCACAACTATGATTCTCGATATATTAAAAACAATATTTCTATAGCGTTTATAGCCATGAATGTTTAACCAGATATAGACAATTCACATCTCCACTCTAGTACAATTTCTAAATGGTTACCTGATGTTGGTGTCACTGCTTACATGACTCCCAATTTTCAACTTGCTGAATTGTTTCCCTATATGACGAGTCCAACCAAGTAGTTGTCGGTAATGGACAAACTCTTCCCATTTCCTCAACTGTTAAATTAACTATATCAAATTCTTCTTGTCCTCTTCATCTTGTGATATTTTGGTTGTTCCTACTCTTACCAAAATTTTGTTATCTGTTGTTAAATATGTTTTTAATAATTAGTATCTAATTGAATTTAACTCATTTGTTTACATTGTGAAGGGCCTTCAAACCAAGATATCTCTCTTGGTAGGTTCTATCCACAATAATCTATACCTCTTGAAGATTCCGTCGTCTATTCGCAATCATATCTCCCTTAATGCTACTACTACCTCCTTGGATTTGTGGCATCAATGTCTTGATCATCCATGTCATTCTACATTATCTAGTTTATCTTCTCTTTTACCTGTCAATTCAAATGTTATTAAACCTTATACTTCTTGTCTTAAAGAAAAAAGTGTTCACCTTTCAGTTTTAGTATCCTCTCATCTCTCTATGCAACTCATACAACTCATTCTCTCATCTTTAAGTTTTTGGATGCATATGTTGTCCCTTTTTGGGCTCCACCCATGCTAATAAACTCACACCTAAATTAACTCCCTGTATCTTTCTAGGATATTGCTCCAAGTATAAAGGCTACTATTATTATCCTCAAACTTCCAAAAATTTATATCTCTCGTCATGTGCATTTTTTTGAACATGATTTTCACTACTCCACACTCTCGTCTAATCATTATTCTACCCCTTCTTCTCCTATAGTTTTCTCCTTACCTTTACCTTTTACCCCTACTCCTTCTCCACCTCCTTCTTTATCTTCCCTTACTCCTCCACCACCGACCTCTCATCCTATGGTCACTTGCACACAATCACATCTGTTTTCCTTACTTATTTGCTATATGTCACTTATTCCACAGTTGTTACAACCCCTGATCCCACGTCCTTTGCTCAGGACAATAAATTTCCTCACTAGTGTCAAGCCATGTTTGATGAGTTTAATGCTCTCTATCGCAATCATACTTGGACTCTCATTCGTCCTCTGCCAAATGCCAATATTGTTGGTTGTAAATGGGTCTTTCGTACTAAACAAAATCCTGATGGCTCCATTCAGCGGCTAAAGGTTATTATCAGACTTCTGGAATTGACTATACCGATACCTTTAGTCCTATTGTTAAACCCACTACCATTCGCATTATTCTTAATCTACTACCATTTGCATTATTCTTACTCTTGCTTTACATCATACTTGGCCCATTCGTCAACTTGATGTCAACAATGTTTTCCTTCATAGTCATCTACAAGAACAAGTTTTTATGTCTCAACCTACTGGGTTCACAGATCCTAACTATTCCCATTATGTCTGTTATCTCCATAAAGCTCTACAAGACTTTAAACAAGCCTTTTGAGCCTGGTTTTATAGGTTAAGTCAGAAACTTCTTGATCTCAGTTTTGTTTCATCCAAATCTGACACTTTCTTTTTTATTCACAACACCTTCGGTCACACAACCTTTGTTTTAGTTTATGATATCTTGGTTACAGGTTCTTCACTGTCATTCATAACAACTCGAAACCTACATGAAATATATCCTTTTTTACAATGGTCTAATTCTAAACTTGCGCCCTCACCCATTACTCCTGCCCTCTCTTTATCTAAAAATCATGGTCATCTTATCTCTCTGATGCTACTAAGTATCGTAGCACTGTTGGTGCCCTACAGTACCTTTATATCACTCGTCTTGACATATAGTTTGTTGTCAATAAAGTCTCTCAGTTTTTACATTATCCTACTGATGTCCATTGGACTACAGTCAAACAAATTCTTCATTGTCTTCGGTCTATATCTTCTTATGGCATTCAGTTTACTAAATCATCCTCTCTCCTTCTCCATGCTTACTATGATGCTGATGGTGTTGGCTGTCCTGATGATTGTTGTTCTACATTTTTTTGGATCCAATCTCATCTCTTGGAGTGCTAAGAAACAACCCATTGTTGCTCGATCTAGTACTGAAGTAGAATATCACAATCTTGCTCTTATAGCTACAAAACTTTGTTAATCACTTCACTTCTTGGGAAAGTCAGTTTCCATCACATCACACCTACTCTTTGGTGCGATAACCTTGGTGCTACTTTTCTAACTTCCGATCCAATCTCTCATGCTCACACCAAACACATTAAGATTGACATTCACTTTGTTCGGGATTTAGTTGCCAACAAATCTCTCTACGTTTGACATATTCTGTTTACTGATCATATTGCTGATTTTCTGACCAAAGCTCTCTCTCCCACAAAATTCTGACATCTTTGAGACAAACTCATGATTACTAGTACTCTTGAGTTTGAGGGGGGCTGATAAGATGTGATTTTAACTGCCTTATCTTATGATCATATCTGTAACTATAGATAATCTTTATCTATATTCTCTAGATAGTCTTTATCTGTAATCTTTAGATAGTTCTTATCTTATGTGATCATTTTGTTTTTATTTTCTCTTATCCCATGTATGTACACTGGTCTATATAAAGGACCCAACACTTCTGTAATTAATCAATTAGAAATACAATATACTTAGTCATCTTTTAGCCAAACATTACAAATAGGAGTGTTTTGGTCAAGGGCAGCTTTGATTTTGATAACTAGCTAGATTTCCAAGAACAACTATTTGTCCCCTGCTAATTTTGATGAACGCTCCAAAGTAGACAACATACAACTGAGAATCTACACTTCTCTTGTTTAAATAAAAATTGCTAAGAATATACATCTTGATGTTGTTCGACTGTTTGCATTGCAAAGAAAACACCTTTCTTCTCCCTTTTAGATGTTTTCTCCACAAGCTTTTATTATAATGAAACTATTGTTTCACTTAATTTTATATAACAACCATCTTCATTTATACTCAATCATTATTAAACTTGTTGGACTTCAATGTAGTACTTAAAAAGACTTTGATCCCTTTAACATTTATAGCGAAAAATTAATTAATTAGTTAATATCAATTATTTAATCATCTACATATGAAATTAAAAGATCAGGCTCCATACTTAAATTAATTAATTTAAAATTTAACAAATTTCAAATAACACAATAGTTACTTTATAGAAAAAATATTATCAAGGTGAATTAAAAATTTTATTATACATGAAATAATTAATTTAATTCTAAAAATTGATGACTATATATTGAAAATCAAACCAACTTAAATTCAAACATAAAATAGATATATTATTTAAGAATACTGTATTTTCTTAATATCATCTTTATCAAATAAAATGTAATATTCCCTGATATATCTATATGTTCTTCACGTTTTAAGCCCTTGGAGCACAGTTATGAGTATCGTTCTGTAATGGCCAAAAAACAGAATGTTACTCTGGACGTTGGTACAGGCTGTAAATACCAGTCGAAATTGGTGTTTACCGTTCAGTATCAATCGGTACTCAAAATTTTAGTCGGTACCGTGAGTTTCGGAAAGTCGGAGGACTCGGAAATTTTAAAAATTTAACCTTAAAACTACCCCTGTCCCTCGACTCTGCCTATCTTTCTCGACTCTCACTCGTCTCTCACTTAAAAATTTAACCTTAAAACTACCCCTGTCCCTCGACTCTGCCTATCTTTCTTGACTCTCACTCGTCTCTCACTCACTCTCGCCATCTCCTCAGCCTCTCACTCTCACTGTCTCGCTATTGCTGTCTCCTCCTTCCCTCATCCTCCTTGGACCTCGGCTCCTCCCTTGGCCTCGGTTGAAGATGCCACCATCTTCGTCTTCAATAGTTTAAACTTCCTCCACACTCGAAGATGCCACCGCCAGGTATACCGCAGCACGTCGTCGTCGTCGCAACTTAGCCAGATTGCACCATCGCAGCTCAGGCTCACCAACCCAAACCACAACCAAAGACCTGATCCCCGTGATTTGTTTTTGGGTGTGTGTTTATCTATTTTCGATTTTTTTGATTCATTGCATTTTTTATTGTGTTGGATGATGGATTTGTATATGTTGGATGCTGGATGCTGGATTTGAGATTTGAATTGTTGAATGCTCACGGGTTGCGTCTTGTGTGTATCTGAATTGGAATTGGAAATGTTGGATTTTGAAAATGGAATTGAATTGTTGAAGTTGAATACGATGGGTTTTGTTGTCGTTTATGAAATTTGGAACTGAAATTGGAAATAGAATGTATAGTCTATAGTGTTTGTGATCTAAATAATCATGGTGACATTGATGAATGAGTTATTGATGTATTTTATTTAACAGTGTTTGGTTGTTCTGATTGTAAAATAAGGTGGTGGTGAGGCTTTAACAATATTGACTAATTGATTATTAAAATTGAAAGTTGATAATTAACATTTAAACCTAAATATAAAATTGATAATCAAATGTGAAATTGTAAAATTGATAATCAAAATTGGTAAAATTGTAAAAGCTTAAATCATTAATTGACACGTTCTTAATATTTGTGAAATGATAATTTATTTTTAATATTTGGGTATTGAATTTAGGTAAATAATTAGTTGAATATAAAATTATGCAATTAGAAATTAATAATAATTCGATTGTAGTTAATGATAGTATTTGCCTATTTGGGTATTAGTTTTAGGTAAATAATTAATTGACTATAAAAAATGTTAAACTTTAATGGAATGGTAATATATATGCGTAGGGTATCATAAATATTCATAATGGGTAATATGTGAAAGTACAAACTACAAAGTAGTGACGTAATAAATGTTTCCGAAAAACTTTTTGTTATCAAATTGTGATTTATGAATATGTTGTACACTTGTAGATTCCAATCATTTATGCTTACAGTTAATAATGTCGATTAAGAATTGTAAAAGCAATATATATATTTAAGAACGAAATATAAAATGGTATATATATAATATTATGGTTTGTTAGAAATGGAATTATGAATGTTTTGTGATTGTTGGGATTGAAAATTGTTAGAAATTGTTAGGAATGGAAATGAAATTATGAATGTTTTGTGATTGTTGGAATTGGAAATTGTTGTAAATGGAAGGGAATGGAAATTGAATTATGATTGTTTTGTAATTGTTGAAATTGCAAATTGTTGGAAATGGAAATAAAATTATGAATGTTTTGTGATTGTTGGGATTGAAAATTGTTGGAAATTGTTAGGAATGAAAATAGAATTATGAATGTTTTGTAATTGTTGGAATTAGAAATTGTTGCAAATGGAATGAAATGGAAATGAAATTATGATTGTTTTGTAATTGTTGAAATTGCAAATTGTTAGAAATGGAAATGAACTTATGAATGTTTTGTGATTGTTGGGATTGGAAATTGTTAGGAATGGAAATAAAATTATGAATGTTTTGTGATTGTTGGAATTGAAAATTGTTGTAAATGGAAGGGAATAGAAATGGAATTATGATTGTTTTATAATTGTTGAAATTGCAACTTGTTGGAAATGGAAATGAAATTATAAAATGTTTTGTGATTGGAAATTGTTAGGAATGAAAATGGAATTATGAATGTTTTGTAATTGTTGGAATTGGAAATTATTATAAATGGAATGGAATAGAAATGGAATTATGATTGCTTTGTAATTATTGAAATTGGAAATTGTTGGAGTATGTTTTGTTTTGTGTTATTATATATGTTGTATGTAATGTAATCATACAGAATGAGTTATATTATGTAAGATGGATATGCATAATGTCATTGTGTATTGAAATTGTGCGCTATTTATTTTTATGTACAGATAAATGAAAGAAAGTTCAAATACTCCTGATCAACCTACTTTAGCAAAAAATAGTGATCCAACTTGGGCTCACGCTAGTACGGTTCCCGGTATGAAGAACCATACCATTTGCTTATTTTATAACAAGCATTTAAAAGGTGAAGGAATCACCCGATTGAAAAGGCATTTAGCTGGGGTTAAAGGAGATGTGGAAACATGTAAAAAAGTAAATCATGATGTGAAGTGGTAGATAAAAATATTGCTTGATGAACATCAATTTGAGAAAGATAGAAAGGAAAGATTGAATTTTGAAATTGGTAGTGGAAGTTCGTTTTCTAGTTTTCATGGTGATTATGGAAATGTTGAAGGTGGAAGTGGTAGTGGTAGTGGTACTGATAGTGTTCCATCTCAGGATCATGAAGAATATGACGTAAGGAAGAGAAGAAGGAAGGTGACTAGTTTCTTTGCACCACGAACAACTCCTGGATCCCAACCTTCAATTCGTAATGCAATGCAATCAAGAGATGCGACTCACAATGTCGATATGACAGTAGCTAGATGGTGGTATGATACAGGTTCGTCGCTCAATGCTTCTCAGTTTTATTATTATCAACCTATGATGGATACAATAGCCTCTTATGGTCTAGGATACAAAGGGCCATCGATTGATGACTTAA
>JAOSBK010000206.1:50182751-50225317 GCA_027568895.1 Erythroxylum shatona
AATAATAATAATAATAATAATAATAATAATAATAATAATAATAATAATAATAATAATAATAATAATAATAATATAAGGACATTTTGATCTTTTTGTTATTTATTCCAAGTTTATATTTTTAAACCAAACATTGAAATAGAAATTCTTCCTATATTTTATTCCCTAAACCAAACAAAGTAATACTCATTCTGTTTCATTTCTCATCTTTTCTATTCTTAGGAATAACTATTCTATTCCTTGAACCAAACAGGCCGTAATAGAATTATACTAGAATTTGGCAAAGACACTCTCATGTTTATTCAACTAAATAGAGAATTTATTGATGCCTTTATATGATAAGGATAACAATAAGTTGATAAGGATAATAATAAGTTATTATATATGAGTTGCAACTCAGCTTATTGTTGCATAGCCTTACCGTATTGCATGACTATATCTTTGCACACTATATATTTATACTTTTTATTATTTATATACTAGGCTTAATCGTTATTACGGTATCAGAGCACTCTATAGTCTAAAATTAAACATTCTTAACCTTTTGTTAGGTCCTTGGAATAAGCCTTTTGTTAGGTGTTTGGAGTATCGTCTCGATGCAATTTCTTTTGATAATATATATGGATTATTGATAAGTGAAGAAAAGAACCTAGCACTTGAATCACCAATTCAAGAATCGGCATCTCCAACAGCCCTTGTTATGACAAGCACAACACAAAGACACCCTATGACTTCTAATTACGGATGTGGAGGAAGACAAGCTTTTGGAAGAGGACGAAGGTGATCCATTCCAAATTTCTGTCCATATCAAACACTCTATACAAGCCAGAATTTCAGTTATAATTCTTCCATGGACACTCTGCAATGTCACCACTGTTATGGGTTCGGCCATATGGTAAGAAATTGCTCCTCACCTTGCACAAGACAAACTAGTGCAATTGTACTCACAACTTCTAATTTTGCTTCCACCAATCCAACTCTCCCACCTTCTCATCCATGGATTTGGGGCACTAAGGTCACTGACCATTTAACTCCTGCTTTAAAGAATTTAACTTTGCTTCCCGAATATCCTGGTTCAGAAGAAGTCAAAATTGGCAATAGTAAAACTCTTCCTATATCTGATGTTAAGTCTTTTATGTGTTGTTTAAGTAATCATTATGTCATTTAAATAATCCTCTAAATGTTCCAATTTATTATCTATTTATGCCTTTACTAATGCTGACAAGTTTCAATTAATTCTTTCACAGTTACTTTCGCATAAAGGATATCCAAATGAAGGAACTTCTGCATACATGCCCAAATGATTATGGTTTATAAATATTATTAGAACAAATTGCACGATCGAATGATCAACTCAAGATATGACCGGTTCCTTGTCTCAATGGCATTCCAGACTTAGTCATGCTAATTTTTGCACAATCCAACAAGCTCCTCGTCAAGCCAAAATTTCATATTCTAATAACGGTAATCATCATTTCATGTCTATAATATTAGCAAGAGTCACACACTTCCTTTTTCTGCTTCTAATTTTCATGTCAAGGGTCCTTTAGATACCATAAACTTCAAAAGGGCTATCTTTGTCTTGATATTTTCTAATCAAACGTTTATCTCATGCCATATCATTTTCTTGGAACAAGAGTTTCCTTCCGCAAATAAAATTGATGATGTTCCGTGTTCAAAAATTTACACCACCTATGATTTTTTTACCCTCCACATTACCTATTTCACCAACTACCAAAAATTTGCAACAACTCATCCCCACGACAAAACCTAGCGCAACTCCGACGCCGCAATCAACCCGCACTCACCCACTGATAACTAAACTTCAAATTAGTTTTCTTAAACCAAGTGCATTCACTACTACATATTCTCCAATTACCCAACTTGTTAAATTTAAACAGTGGCAAAAGCTATGAAAGAGGATTAGTTTGTAACACGTAGAATAAACCTTATTATGTGTCCCGGAACGTTCACGAAAGGGTCAAAAATAAAAGAAATTCGAAATTTTTTATTTTGGCTTTATCTTGACTTCCCAAGCAGTTTTTGCGGCCAAAACGAGCTCCAATTTTTCGGGATCTTCACGAAAAACATTCATTGATATGTGGTTAATGTCTTTCTACAGTTCTCTCAATATATAAGCGCTCTTAATGGATCAGAGGATTCATACACTTACGAAAAATATGAGCAACTGTAAGAGACCTTAACCTTTATATATAGCTTCCATATTGAGTTTCCCTATCACAATTCTGATACAGATCTGGTCTACACTAATCAGGATCTATTTTCCTCTTAAACTTTGACCTATTGATTTAAATCATTTATTGAGTCACTTTATTACCCTTATCTGAATCAAATTATGTAACTTAACCGATAAGTTATTGAAAAGCTGAAAAATACAATTATTAGTTGTCCAATATAATGAGAAAGGACAAAATTGTCCAACATTCTCCCCTTTGGACAAAATTGTCCAACAATCATTAATTGAAAACTCGGTTAAGTCACGCTGCTGTATTGGTACCAATTTTAAAAATTAAAAACATTTGATCCAAAAGTAATGAAAGTCCAACATTCTGTCCTGTAAGGCTTTAAATATTGAAAATATCAAACACATGTGTCATGTATGACACAGGTCCAATATAATAACGAATATCTAATATCTTACTAATATGAATGAAGAATGGAGTGTAACAAACTAGGATGATACATCTATTATCTACTATGTATCATCTTCGTCTGTAGGCTTCGATTTCTCCAACTTCATGCTAAATCGCATTTACTAACTATAGCAAAGAAATCATATTTTTTCTCGCCATGCTAAACAACATTAGAGAAAATCTTGTTTTCTCACACTGGATGCTAAATAATATTAGAGAAAACCTTGTTTTCTCACACTGGATGCTAAACAATATCAAACCAGATGCTAAATAGCATTAGAGAAAACCTTTATGTTCTTTAACTGAATGCTAAACTATATTAGAGAACCTTTATGAGATTAAACTTTATATCCCCATATGTTATGTTAAATTTGTAGACATCCTTACTAAACTGTATATGTCAAAATAACATAGGCTCAAGGTCAATCTTTATATATGCCCAATGACCTTTAAAATGCTTAAAATCAACACAAATCTTAAGGCTTTTATATATATTATGACTATACACAAGAACAGTTATTGCTAACGATAAAAAGATGATAATCTATATTAATAAACAATCATAATATCATAATACATCAAAATGTACAAGCATTTAAGGAGCAAATACAATGATCCCTAACTGCTACTGTCTAAAGACCTTAACATGCCCATATCGGATACATGTTTAACAAACACTAGTGAGCGAAATCCTTTAATCAATGGATTAGCTAACATCTCCTCAGTCCTGATATGCTCCACTTCAACGTCGCATTTTGGAATCAACTCCTTTATGGTCAAGTATTTAACATCTAAATGCTTAGACCATGTGATATTCTTGTTGTTGTTATTGAATAACACTGCAACAAGATTATCACAATATAACCGAATGGGTCTAGCTATCGAATCAACCACAAACAACTGAGAAATAAAATTTCTGAGTCAAATCGCCTATGTCATAGCTCCAAGACATGCAACAAACTTTGCATGCATGGTTAAGGAAGTTACTAATGTTTGCTAGATACTCTTCCACGATACTGTACCATCTGCCAACTTACAAATGTATCTTGAAGTGGATTTGCGATCATCCGAATACATAGCAAAATCAGAGTTTGTATACCCTGTGAGGTTTAAATCGTTGACTTTTATATATGTCAACGTATAATCTTTGGTACCCTTTAGGTATCTCAACACTCGCTTAACTGCTTTCCAATGAGCCACACTTGGGTTAGCTAGATATCATCCCAACAGTCCAACAGTAAATGCAATGTCTAGTCTAATGTACACCTGGGTATACATCATTCTACCAATTGCACTACAGTGTGGGACATTCCTCATAGCCTCTCTCTCAACTTCATTCTTTACACACTGTGTCAAAGATACCATAAGAGAGAGGTGCTACAATAGGTTTACAATCAATCGTATTAAACCTTTGTAGCATTTGCTTAATGTATGCTCTTTGTGAGAGGCTCAATAAGTGTTGAGATCTAGGGGTGAGCATTCGGGTAATTCGGGCTCAATTTTTACTGTTCGGGCCCGGCCCGAATTACCCGAAATTTTTTCCATCTTACCCGGCCCGAACCCGAAATTTCATTACCCAAACTTATCCGGCCTGAATTACTCGAAATTTTGTTCGGGTAAAGCCCGAATTACCCGAAATTTTGTTTGGTTCTCTTTCAAAAATTACACAAAATAACTAAATACTTGAATTACATTTTCATATCTCAACAAATAGTTGAATTCACTAATAATATAACCAAATATTTCAATTAACTAGCATAATTAATCTGTTAATTCTACAACAAAAATAACGAAATGTATTTTCATAATTTTTTTAAACCTAATTCGGGTAATTGGGCCGTCCCGAATTTTTTTGGAGTTACCTGTCCCGGCTCGAAAATAATTCGGATAATACCCAGCCCAGCCCGAATTACCTGAAATTTAACATTTTCTTACCCGAATTAATTCGGGCCGGCCCGAATAATGTTCATCCCTATTTAGATCTGTCCCGGTGAATCTGATACTAAGGACAAAAGATGCTTCACCTAAATCTTTCATGTCAAAGTGTTTGGCCAATTGTGTTACCTTATGCATTATTGTCAAATCATTTGACACAAGCAAGATATCATCCACATACAATAATAGGAAGATAACTTTGCTCTCCTAACCTTATAATAGTATCTTTCAACTTGTTTTTTACAAAGTCGAATGAGGTCAAAACCTCATCAAACTTTAGGTACCATTGTATGGAAGCTTGTTTTAAATCATATATTGATTTAGTCAACTTACAAACTTTGTCAGTTACATCTTGATCTTGAAATCCTTCAGGTTGCTTTATATAGACCTCCTTATAATGGTCACTATATAGGAAAGTGGTTTTAAAGTCTATCTGATGTAGCTTCAGGTCATAACGAGCTAATAGTACCATAATCACTCTAAATGCATCTTTCGAGGATACAAGAGAGAAGGTAACATTGAAGTCAACTCTTTCTCTTTGAGTGAATTCCCTAGCAACCAAATGCGCCTTAAACAGCTCAACTCAATCCTCTGTGTCCTTTTTGGTCTTAAATAACCACTTGCAACTAACAGGCCTACAATGTTGAGGTAAATCAACAAGCTCTCATACCTTATTATGCCTCACAGATTGCATCCCATCCTTCATTGCTTCCCACCACAAGTCCACTTGGGTCCAAAAACGACTTCTGTAAAAGTAATTGGATCCACAACATGTCCTATTTCATAGTTTTGCTCACCCAAATAGACTATGTAATATGATGAGATAGCAGGTTGCCTTTCTCTGGTGGATCTGCATAACTGCATAGATTCTTATACCTCAAAAACCTCTTTTTGAATAGGTATAGGTCCCTGTGCCTGCATAGGCATGGTACTCGGACCTTTATTCACCAAACCTGATTGTATGAGAGGCAGATACGAAATAATTGTAGTATTTATCCTGCTATCTCCTGGAGGATGTGAGGATCCTCCTTTATCATGGACATCGTATTCCAAAAACTTAGTCATCTGCGATTCCACTATTTTGACCTCTCCTTCTCTACAGTAAAATATGTAGCCCTTAGAGTGGTCAGGATAATCCACTAAATAGCAACAAGTAGAACAAGATTGAAATTTGTTCTTATAAGGATTATATAACCTTACCTTAGCCAGGCAGCCCTACACACGAAAATGTGCAAGGCTTGGCTTCCTTCCAACCCAGAGTTTAACAAACATCTTTGGTACTGACTTACTTAGCACTCTATTCAGGATATGTTGTCTTGATGACTTCGCACTAAAGGTAGAGTAGGTTACTCCTACTCTGTGATGACCTCATGATGTCCTTTAAAGTACAATTGCGCCTTTCAGCTACACCATTTTGCTCAGGACTACCTGGCATAGTGAATTGATCATTATTCCAACTGATTCTAAATACTTAGCAAATGAACTATTTTATTGTCCTACAACCGCATGTCTGCCTAGTATTCTCCTCCCTTGTTAGATCTGACTATCTTTATTGATTTTCCTAATTGGCACTCAACCTCAATCTTAAAGATCTTGAACTTATTAAGAACTTCAAACTTTTTCTTAAGAAAGAACACATAGCGATAACTGGAATAATCATCATTAAACATCAAAAAATATCTAGCATTACATAACGTGACTATATAGGGACCACTAACATCTGTATGTATGAGGTCCAATAAACCAAAAGCACGAGTTGACCCTTTTTTTATTTTGGTCAACTTACCCCTACAACAATCGATACATGTTTCTAGATCACTGAAGTCTAGAGTTGAGAGAATGTTATCCTTTATCAATCTCTCAACCCTCTCCCTGGAAATGTAGCTAGGATGTTTATGCCACAACATGGACGATGTTTCCTTTAAGAGGGCTCTCTTTCGAGTAATAGGTTTAGCAATATAAGAAAAGGCATACATTTTGTTAGGAGTAAGATACATTCTATATAATCTAATGAATAAGAAGGTAGTTTCGATATGTCTTGTATTAATAGAAATATTTACAACCAAAGTATCAAGTACAAAATGGTAGCCCTCTTTATCCGAAGCTGATACATAGATCAAGTTTCGTCTAAAGGACGGTATATAAAATATGTCTTGTAAAACTAATACAAATCTCGTATTAAGGTTCAAGCCTACATCTCCTACAAATAAAACATCCACCCCTTCATTGTTGCCGACCATCTACTTCTCCTCTCCTTTAGTCAGCCTTCTCCTGAATGTGAACCCCTGCATTGTGGAAGCAACATGATTAGAAGCTCCACTATCTAACCACTAAGAACTTGATGTAGCTATAGCTACATTGGATTTATGAATGATATAAGCCAAGGAGTTACTTGACAGTGTACTTCGGGCAATTGGCCTTTCTATTCCCCTTCTTCTTACAAAAGAAACACCCATACCCTTTATGTCATATAATCCCTTAACAATGATGGACTGCCCAATTTCTTACCCTTACCCTTAGGTTGTTAGACATTAGCCTTCCGCTTACCTTTGGCAGCTGCAAACAATGCTGTATGAGGAGAACTATTAATCTTCTCCTCAGCTACAGCACACTGGGAAATCAAAGCATTGATGTCCCAGACCTCATCCTAAGATATGTAGGAGGTAGTTAACATCTATAACTCTTAAAGGAGACTATTTAGTTCCTGATGCACTATGAGCGTGTCAAAAATAGGTACATCTAATGCCTTCAGCTTACTCTAAAGGTGAGCCACCCTGATAATGTACTCTTTAATACCTCCTTCTCCTGTATTCCTCATAGAGAACAGCTCTTTAATTAAGGTACTCTGCTCCGCATGAGAAGACACCTTGTACCTCTGCAAAATGTTATTCATAAACTCCTTTGCTATGATCATATCTGGTAATCCAAGGAGTAGATGATCCGAGATCGATCTCTTGATGGTTAAATAGCACATCCTATTTGATCGCTCCTAGATTGCCTTTACTGTTTTTTTAGCTTCTGAGCTGATATCAGTAAGTGGAGAAGGCCTCTCAATATGCATCGCTATGTTGACGTCAGCCATCTCTAGAGCAAACTCAACATTCTTCTTTCACTTCTTGAAATTGAAACTATTTAAGTTCTCAATCGTGACAACATTGTTGTTTACAAAAAAGGTGACTACAAAATAGAAAAGACAATGTAAATATTATTATAAATGCAGGATAACACTGATACTTGAAGCATTAAAATAGTATCTATACCGAGAATCCGATCACACATATTATGAAACACCTTTGGGCTGAATACATAGTATATGCAATTAGACCCTCACATAAAAGCAATTAGAGTACAAACTATCAACTCTTATGACACTACCATTTTTAGGTGAATAGATCATTTAAGTAACGACTTTCTTCTATCTAATGTCTTTATGTACATCTCAAAACCCTATGTAAGGCCAATGCCTTTGGGTATAATAACCAAATATGAGGCTAGAGACATCCCTAAACATGTGAGCAGAACAATCCAAAATACTAACTCGAAAGGTGACTTTGGTGACTACATCCTCATCAGTATCCTAGAAAGTCTACAAACATAAGGGATACATCTTTATATCATCCTCACATTCTATATGAGCATAATGTATGTGAAAATCAGCTATAAATGCAAAAACCAAATGCACAGTCAAATAATCACATATTAGTACTGAAAACATCATCTTTAAACTTTATTTGAAACTTTTATTTAAAAAATTCTCAATGAGTGTCTATCGTATTTTCTTGAATATCGAATCTACCACACAAGACATAAAACTTTAAATGTCTCCCTTATTCAGTTCGGAGCACGAAAATGCACTCAAAATTAGCTTTAAAAAGCTTTAAAACATTGTCAGAATCCAATTACTAACGTAATAAATCTAAAAAATTAAAAAATCACTTTAAAAACCTCCCAACCCGAAAACTGACCCAAAAAGACCCGGAGTAACTTTATGGGAATTTTGAAATTTTCCTTCTTTTTTTTACTAGTGCTAACGTCGACAGCATCGTAGCACTGACGTCAACACAGCACTGTGCGCTGACGTCAGCAGGTGTCAGGTCTACGCCTTATGGCGGTTACTATAGCACCATTGGGCGCCTAACGATGCAATCGCCCTTCGACGGGGAGGGTAATTTTCGGTGATCTTGGGACCCTTTTTTGCACTTTTTGACCCTTTTTCAACCCATTTCATAGCTAACTGTATATATACCACTTTTACGTAATAATATACGCAAAAAACTGAAAAATGAATCAAAAACTGATGAAAACTAAAAAATCTTCGTTTCTGGAAACCCAATCAAGTAATCGCTCTAATACTATGTGTAACACGTAGCATAGACCTTATTACGTGTCTCAGATCATTCATAAAAGGGTTAAAAATAAAAGGGTTGTAACGAATCAAAAGACATAAGGATATATCACTGAGATAGTTTAAAGCATGATGAGTAGCAAAAGGTTTTCACGAAAGACTTGGTATTGACTATCATCATACTTTTAGTCCTGTGATTGAACCTCTAGGCCTAATTATTGAGTGACACATTTTGTTGCTCTCTTGCTAACTTACTTTGTAGTTTTACTCCCAATGAACTAAAGGTTGAAGGAACTAATAATTGGAAGTCGTTGGTACAATTTTCACGCGGAGGAGTTTGAGTTTATATGGAGCAGAGACATTTTAAGATTGTCAAATAACCAAAACACGTTATTTTTAAAATTCATTGTTCCCTCTTCCTTATCAGAAGCCAATAACTCACATAGTACAGTGCACATGCAAAGGGTTTACCAGGCTAGGAAAATGATAGATTGGCATGTCTCCCTCCCTCTGCTCCACTATAGATTCCCCACATGCTCTTAAGGTTCTGTTAGTGCTAGCCTGTCTTTATTGCAGAGTGCATGCATTCCAGTAAGTTGCTTACGCTTCTTAGTTTTCTTTTCTCCTTTTTTTTTAAAAAAAAATCTTTTCGGTAACTATAGCTAGAGTCTTTGTTTCAACTACCCTGAAGTGCTATTTTGTGCCTGTAAATAAAGTTCCTTAGCCAAATAACTATCAACAATTCACCATAAGGTTCACATTGCTCTCTTGACTTTAAGAGTCATTTTGCCAAAAAAAAAACAAAATGTTTGCACGGTGGGCTTTACCATGACAATTAGAATTAGAAGAGATGGAGTTTACTAAACTAAATTAAAATTCCGACTGCACGTTACGTGAGCACTTGATACGACTTGAAATTTTCTCCATTTGTGCCTGTTTCGATTAATGTTAAAGAGCGAATCCAGTTCAAGCTTAAACAGGCTGTTGGGAATCAAGACACGTGGTGTGTTCCTCTTTGTTAAGTCTAATCAAATCCAGGATTAGATCTTTTTATAGCATTATGTTCGTTCGAATTGTCCGTGGTATTAAAAATATAAATCTAATGCTGTCTAAAATTCTTAATTTAGAGTAGTGAATAAGAATTCAGAATTTCTTTTCTTTTATATATTTTCATTGTACAAAGGTTTGAATTTGATTCATCTGAGGAAATAAGTTATATTTGTCTCTTCAATTATAACGTATTTTAACAGTGAAGAACATTTGAAAAGTAAAAGAAGATGCAAACGCGAGTCAATAATGATGGTTCGTAAATATTATAATCTCTGGATTAGTACCATGTACACATCAATTAGTGGATGACTTGCAATGTATACAACCGCTGGACCTGACCTTCACTAGTTGTTTCTTTACTAATTCTTTAATCCTTAATAAAAATTAAACAAAGAAGAAAAAAGGAAAAAGAAAATTCATAAAACAACAAGAAAATATGGACGTACGAATGGGGTTGGAATTTGGAAATTAAGGAATGTATTGGCAGGCAATACTAATACCTTTGCTCGCGTTGTCTCAATCCCATCTTAGTTGGACGATCATTTTATTCATTTTTCATTATCATATTGAAAACGAAAACGTCATCGATGACATATACGTTTTGATTCTCCAAAGAAAATGGTTAACCATATTGTATAGTTCATTATAGTCTAATGTGCTGGACAATTTTCTCCTTTCTTATAAAGTTGGACAACTATTAAATACATTTTTTGATTTTTTTAATAACTTATTTGGTTAAGTTACATAATTTGATCCGGATAAATATAATAAAGTGACCCAATAAATGATTTAAATCAATGGGTTAAAGTTTGGGTAAAAAATGTATCCTAATCAGTGTAGACCGGACCCATATCTACCTTGTAATGGAAAAGCTTGATATGGAAGCTATATATAAAGGTTAAGACCTCCTACAATTGCTCATATAATTAATTGTAAGCATAAGGATTTTCGGATCCGTTAAGAGAACTTACATTTTGAAAAACCTATAAAAAGACCTTACATGCGTCCTAGAGAGCAGTTTCCATGAAGACAGCATTGGATTCGCGCTCATTTCGGCTTCAGAAAGCTTGTTTGAAGTCACGAAGATCGAAATCTAATATTTTATGCATTTCTTCGTTTCTTACCCTTTCATATTTGATCTGAGATACGTAATTAAGTTACCATTACGTATCACAAGTGGTATCAGAGAGATGACGTGATCGGGTGGTTAAAAACGAAGATTTTTCAGTTTTCTCTCCATAATGTTTTCAAAGATTTAACTTCTATTTCTCAGTTTTTTCTTACTTTTTATTGCATGAAAGTAGTATACATATGTTTAGTCTTTAGAAACAGGGTGAAAATGAGCACAGGAGTGCGAAAAACTAGCTTGGAACTCTCTAGAAATCGCTAATTTTCCATATGAAAGATAGAGACTATCATGCACCCGAAACGAGTGTGTAACAACGAGACTATGCATTCAGATTTTTACATTTATTGATGTTACATTATCAGATACCATATGCTTATAAAGAATGTAAGGATAACATAAAGATGTATCACTTGTATTTGTGGACTTTTTGAGTGTTAATGAGGATGTAGTTACCACAATGTCCTTTTGAGTCAATATTTTGAATTGTTCTGCTTACACGTTAGGGGATATCTCTGGTCTCATGTTTGGTTATTCTGCCCACAGATATTGGCCTTACATGAGATTGTGAGATGTGCATAAAGGCATTGAATAGAGGAAAGTCGTTGCTTGAATGATCTATTCGCCCATAGGTGGTAGTGTCATGAGAGTTGATTGTTTATATCATGATCGCTTTTATGTGGAGGTCTAGTGGCATATATTATGTATTCACCCCACAGGTATTTCATAATATATGTGATCGGATTTTCAAAAAAAATACCATTTAATAGCTTTGAGTATCATTGTTATCTTACATTTGTGCTAATTTAAACATTATCATTTTGAAGTCACCTTTTCAGTAGACAAAATTAATGTCACCATTGAAACTCTAACCGGTTTCAATACGAAGAAGTGGACAGAGGATGTATTGAATACATTGAATATTGCTAACATTGATATGGTAATACGAACGAATAGGCCATCTCCACCTACATACATGAGCTCGAGAGTTCATAAAATAGCCTATAAAGCCTGAGATCAATCTAACAGATTAAGTCTTATGACCATTAAGAAATCCATTCCTAGCCATTTACTAAGTAGACTTCCTAACATAGACATAGCGAATGAGTTTCTTGGTAATATCTCCCAGAGGTACACAGTCTCACTTAATGTTAAGAAAATGCCTTGATGAAATAATTATTCTCCATGAGATATACATAAGAAAGGGGAGTAATTAAGTATGTATCAAGAATGATTCATCTTCACACTAAATTGAAAATGTTGAATATTCCTCTTCCTGATGTCTTCATTGTTCATCAGACTCTGAATACACTCCCGTCAGAGGTTAGTAATCTAGTGATGACATATTACTCGCTGGATGAGGAATGGAACTTCAATGCTTTGATTACCAATTGCGTTGCTGAGGAGGAGAAACTCAAGCTTGCTACTCCTATAGCCCTCGAAGCAACTAAAGGGAAGGTAAAGATGAAGTGATCTACTAAGATCAAAGGTAGAAAGACTAAATTTTCTCTACATGCTGACATTGATCAAACCAGCACTGGAAAAGGTCTGCATGACATAAATAAGCCAGTAGTATGAGGCCTAAAAAGAAAGACTGTGACCATCAAGTAACTCCTTGGCTTATCAATTTATGAATCTAATTTGTGATAGTCACGTTAAATAATTGGTGACTAGATAATGAAGTATCTGATCAAGGTGCTTCCATGATGCAAGGGTTCATATCTAGGATAAAGCTAAATAAAGGAAGGAAGAACTGATGGTTGACAGCAATGAAGAAGTAGAAGTAATATCTATGGGGAATGTATGTACTGAACCTTGTAGTAAGGTTCATTTTTCTTTTTACACGACACATTTTATATGTGATCTTTTGATCAATTTTGGACAAAGAGGGTTAATGTTTTGTATTTAATGCTTATATTGTACAGTTGTTTTTTAATACAAAACATAATGATATAACTTTCTTGTCATATAGTTTATATAGAATATGTCTTATCCCGAATTAGATATATGCTTCTTCGTATCTTGCTAAACAATTCATGAAATGAAGGACCCTAATAAATGAGAAGTCATACATGGTGTGACATAAAAGTTTAAGCCACATTTTCAGAGCTAGGGTTGAGAGATTGATTAAGAAAAGCATTTCTCAATTCTAAATTATGATGATATGGGAACATGTGCTGACTATTGCAGGGGTAAGTTGACTAATAAGGATATTGAGGTTAACTCATGCTTTGACTTGTTGAATCTAATACATAAAGATATCGGTAAACCTTATAAAATTGCATTGTGCAATTCTAAATGTATTTTGACATTTGTTGATAATTATCCCATTACAGTTACGTGTTATTGCTTAAAGACTGAAGGTTAAGAACTAATTGGAAAAATTCATCAAGATAGTCATATTTGACCATAGAGGAGAATATCATGGCAAACATGATATTTTAGGACATTAAAAAATCAGCTTGCCAGATATTTGGAATCAGTTAGAATAGTGACTTAATTCATTATGCCGAATAGTTCTGAGTAAAATGGTATGTTGTCGAAAGGCATAACTACTCCCTAAAAGACTTGAAGAAGTCAATGTAGAACATGGCTATTCTACCTAATTATCTAGAAATTTGGAAATTCAGCCTTACACGCATTATTATATAGGTTTGCCCTACTGAGGTAGTATAATCCTTATAAAGATAAATTGCATATTGCTATTTAGTAAGATATCCTGACTACTTCAAAGTTACATATTTTACCGTAGAGAAGGAGAGAATATAATAGTGGAATCATAAATAACTAAGTTTCTGAAATACAACGTCTACAATGATGGTAGGCTCTTTGACCTTTCAGATGATAGTAGGGCGAATACTATAGTTATTATATACCCGCCACTCATACAGTTAGATTAGGTGGATTTAGGTCTTTGTACTATGATTGTACAGGAATAGGAACCCATACCTGTATACACAGTGGTTCCTAAGGGTACAAGATCTAACGCAGTTAGGTAAATCCATCATGGTGAGACAACCTGCTATCCCATTAGATTACATAGGCTATCAGGTGTACAGGACTATGCTATTAGACATGTTACGGATCCAGATACTTTTACAAAAGCTTTTTCTGGACTCAATGTGGATGTGTGGTCAAATGTAATGAATGACCAGATGCAATCCATGAAGTATAGTGAGGTTTGAAAGCCAACTAATTTACAGTAGAACTGCAAACTCATCAGTTGTAAATGAAGATTAGACCTAAAGGATTTCGGGATAAAGTTCAACAGTTTATGGACTCGCTCAGTTGCCTGATGGTTCACTCAGGGAGAAAGGTTGACTTTATGTTACCTTTCGTCTCGTATCCTCGTATGATACATTTTGAGTAATTAAGACAATTGTAGCTCAAGATGATATAGAATTACATCAGATGGTTGTCAAAATCATTTTCCTGAATAAAGACCTTTATGAAGAGGTCTATATGGTACAATCTAAAAGATTTTAGGATCCAAATAGAACTAACATGATTTGCGCGTTATGCAAATCAATATATGGTTTACATTAAACCTTCTAAAAGTGATACCTTACATTTGATAAGGTTTGGCCTCTTTCGGCTTCATGTAAAATAAAGTTAGAAAGATGCTTGTATTATGAGGTCAAGGGAAGCAAAGTTATCTTCCTACTACTGCATGTGGATGATATATTGCTCATGTCAAATTACTTGACCATGTTGTATGAGGTTAAGCAACTTTTAGTTAAGAACTTTGACATAAAGGACCTTGACATAACACCTTCTGTCCTAGGTATTCAGATTTACCGGGATAGGTCTCAATACTCATCGGGCCTCTCATAGAATGCATACATTGAGTATGTGTTATAAAGGTTTGATATGGTTAACAATAAACCTGTAGTAACACCTATCTCTTATAGTGAGAGATAATCTTTGGCACAATATCCAAATAATAAAGTAAAGAGAGAGATTATGAGGAATGTTCCGTATTCTGGTATGATTGATAGCCTGATGTATGCTCGGCTATGTACTAGGCAGGACATTACATTCACCATTTGACTGTTTGGTCAATATCTAGTTAAGCTAGGTGTAGACCATTAGAATGCAGTCTAGCGAATGTTGAGATACTTAAAGGAACTAAAGATTATATGTTGACATATAGCACAGTCAACAGACTAAACCTTGTAGAAAATTCAGATTCAGATTTTAGCCAACTGTCTGGGTGATCAAAAGTTTACTTAAGGTTATAATTTTAAGTTTACAGATGGTTCAATGACATGGAAGTGTGTCAAGTAGACATGGGTAACTTCCTCCACTATGCATGCAAAGTGCATGTTATAAGACAACTTCACAAATGGTTTAGCTTAGAAACTTGATTTCTGAGTTGTTTGTGATTAATTCAGTGGCTAGACCTATTCGGTTGTACAGTGGTAGTTTAATAACAACAAAGAATATCATAAATGTTAAGGTCTCCTGCAGTTGCTCATATAATCAATCGTAAGTTTAAGGATTCTTTGATCCATTAAGAGAGCTTAGTTTTGAGAAAATTGTAGAAGACCTTACCTGTGTCCTAGAAAGCAATTCCCGTGAAGACCGCGGTGGACTCATGCTTGTTTCGACTTCGGAAAGCTTGTTTGAAGTTACAAAGATCGAAATCAGGTATTTTTCGCATTTCTTCGTTTCTTGTCCTTTCACGTTCAATCCGGGATACGTAACTAAGATATCGTTACATATTATACAATGGATCTCCAATTAACCACAATGTTATTCCGTCACATTATAAAAATCCTATTAAGTTTTAAAATAAGAAGTAAAAAAAATAATGTGACTGAGATGTACAATGGAGGAATAAAGTTGAAATAATCATATATTCCACCAAGATTCCACTTGGCATGATGTTTTTTTAGAAGTCCCTTGTAGCTTTAAGTTGGTTTTGGAAGTTTTTACAATTTTATAACCGACAAAATAATCTTTCATCAATATTTTATTCTGTAATTATACATAATTATTTGTATAATTCATAGATTGAATTAATTATTAACAAAATATGAAAAATAATTTAGTATATTAATTATTTAAAAACATAAATTTCTAAAACTAAATTCAAATCATAATTAGAATTTAGAAGAAAACATAATTATAAGAAATTTTGATCTAATAATTGTTGGTACTTTTCTAAAGTTGGACAACAATTAATTACAATTTTATGATTTTAACGACCTTACGGTTAAGTGAATCGACTTTGATCCGATTAAATAATAAAATAACTTGATAAATGATTTAGTTTAATGGGCTGAAGTCAAATAACAAATAGACCATAATCAATATAGGCCATATATGCATTGAGCGTGTGATGGGAAATCCCAATACAATTCTATATATAGTTGCTAAGACTCTTACTTTTGCTAAAGTAAGCTGTGAATATTCGGATTCTTTAACCTGTTAAGAGATTCATGCGTTATTAAAGACATTAACGACATCAATTGATCAACTTTTGTAAAGGTCATTAAGAAAGTTTAAACGTTTCGAAGACAATGAAACAACTCAAAAAATCGAATGATAATATTAATTCTTTTAAAAAAAAATTTCAACAGTAAATAACCACCAGATTCAAAATTTAATTAGTATTATTAAAAAATAAATTATTTTAAGAGATCTAATTATCATTTGAGCTATTTCAAAAAAATATTTTTGCATTTTAAAATTATTTTATAATAAAGCTCATTAATTTAATCGAATTTCCTTAAACCAAATCGATATGTTTTCTTTTTTTTAGAAGAGCTCGTATTGGAGCCACGCGAAACTGAGAAAATTTTCACACAAAAAAATTTACGGCACATAGAATAGGTCCAATTTGAAATTTTAGACACAAAACAAAAGGAAAACAGAATGATTGGAAGGGGAATAACAAGAGATTGATGGTGCCAACAAAAGAAGCCATAGGTCCTTGAAAATTAAAAAAAAAAAAATAGAAAAGACAAACTCGTCACCAATTGTTACAAGTCTTGCCTGGGCACTGACAATTTAGTTACAACTTACACAGGGCATTTCCCATTTCCTAGCACGTTTTCTAACTTAAAGTCAACGAAGTGACTGGATTGACCATGTATACCCTAAACTGCAATCCATGTCAGCCTCCACCAATGCCCTAACCCTCCCTAATGGCTTTAGATTTAAGCTTCCAAATATTTCATTTATTAATCACGCAAATTTTATTTTTTAATTTTCAAATTAAATTTGCTTCGACTAATTTAAGTCGACATCTCAAGCATGCGGTCAATTAGCCAACAACTAAATACTTATATTCCTACCTTCCACAAGTGTTATGCAATAATTCATCCCCCCCATGTGTGACCCTCCTAATCTCTCTTTTACAAGCAGGATCGCAGAGGCTTCAGAAACTATACATCTCATATTCCCAATACCACAAAATGATATGCTTCTTAACTACATTATTATATTATCTTATGATGTGCCTTTCATGGTACTACAACCAAAAAGAAACACCTTTGCTCTGGTCTCCCTTGTATGTATATCCCCAAAAGTTGGTTTTAGCACACCGACCATATCATCTCACTTCTAAGCTTCTTCGCCACTTGCTGTTTGTGTGCATTATAATAAGGTTGTGCACGCTCCACAGACTACATGTACAAGAATGCGTTGTTCTGCTTTATGGCCTACTTGTTAGAGAAGGTTGACAAACGGTATCTTCCCTTATTTACGTAATAATTGACTATTATGTACAGAGAATAGGTAGTTTCCTCTTTATCTTATTCATAATTGCATTTATGTGATAATCATTCGACCATACTTATTTCTAGTAATTCAAACGAACTAATTAAGACTGACAGCCATGTGGGTCGGACCAAAGTTTTAAGTAGGGGTTGTCTTACTAATGTTGATTGAGTCTTTCCATCAACTCGTTGATTTTCTTACAAAGGGTCTTTTATTCTTTCATTTTACATGGCTTCTTTTTAAATTTTGATCGTAATGAAATAAAGAAAACAACTTCAACTTTTGATTTGACATTAAAAATAAAAATAATCATAAAATAAAAACATCATAAATACCATCTCTTCTCTCATTATTCTATTGTCTAAATAGAAATTATGGTCTTTTGTTGTTGAAAAAGTCAACACTAACATTTCAACATAATTCCCGCTGAAGCGTAAAATTGAGGGAGATCCAAAAGTATGCAACTTTACTCTTAAAATATTGTTTCAGATAGATTCACAAAAAGAGAAAGAAAAAAATATATAAAAATATCTAATAAACAAAAATTAAAATAAAGAATGATAGAAAATAATAAAATTGTAATTAAAATAAAAATAAAATAGACATAAAGGATAATAATAATAATAATAATAATAATAATAATAATAATAATAATAATAATAATAATAATAATAAATTATGTAAATAAATATACAAATAAGAAAGAAGACAAATAAATAAATAAAACAATAAGCTATTGTAAAAAATGTTTAAAATAAGTAAGAAAATGTAGGGCTAAATGTTAAGAGGAAACTATTACATTTTAAATATTTAGGTTAAATACAAAATATAAGATTTGAAGGAAAATATTTAAAAGACCTATGAGAAACAGGATGACCTCTATATGTGAGCTCTTTTACTTATATTTTAGTACATCAAAGTTTTCGATTAAGGGTCACATTTTTAGTAAGTTCCAACAAAGTCATATCTTTCCTGATCACTTTTTTTCTTAAGGCTTTCTCTTTTTCACCTATAGTCTCTCAGTACAATATTTTCACATATTCTTACCAGTGCGTTAGGATATCTCCTCTTAACAAGTTTAAACCACTTAAGTCTTGTCTCTCTTAACTTTTCAATAATATTAGTTACCTTTAATTTGTCTCTCATCATTATGCTTCTGGTCTTATCTCTTTCAGTAAGGTTGCATATATAATAAAGCATCCTCATCTTTATCACCGTTAACTTATGACTATGCACCTATTTGATGAGTTAACACTCTGCTTCATAAAGCATAACTAATCTAATCATTGAATGATAGAATTTACTTTTGAGCTTGATTAATATCTTCTTGTTACGTAAAACTTCTAACACAGTCCTCTATTTAAATTACCATAATTTAATAGGGTGAATTATATCTTCATCTATCTGTCTATTACTTTGGATGATAAATCCTAGATACTTAAAACAGTCTTTATTTAATATAACTTCTGAACTAATCATACTTTTATATTGAAAGTCACCGTATAATCTAAAAAGTTACACACTAAGTAATCAGCCTTAGCCCTATTTAAATACTTTAAATGAAATAAAAATTTTATTTTTGTTAATAATATCCCTAACAAACTAATAAATAACAATTAAAGCATTGTAGGAATTCCAAGCAAAAGATTTTTCTATTCTTAATAAACAGAAGATGTATAGGATGGTGCATAGGGCAACTTAATTAAGAGATGAATAATTAGATGTAACATTCATTAAAATAGAAGAATCCTACAATGTTATGAACTTAGCATGCTCCATGCCGATGTGATGTGTGCTAACTGAAAGGACTGTGAAAATACGAGTATTATAACATCACTCTCTACAAACTAAAAATTTGAAGAGGCTCATATTGAGATCCTAACATATACGTGATTCTAAACCTCCTAGAAGACAAAGAAAATGGATCATATAGCAGCACGAAAATAAGCCATGCAAAACACATTTGCCCAAAGTTGTGGAACTAAACTCCATCCCACACCTTGAGTGGTGGGAGATTGGGTTGATTATTGAATACCTGCAAGACAATTAAAAGCATTTTTAAGATGTCACTTTCTGTGGACAGTAGTAGTACTGGGTTGCTGCCTCCGAAAGTTTAGGCGTACTACTTTTGGCAATGGGCTTCGTTGTCAAGTACTTGCCAAAGGCCCATCTATCCTATTTCTTTTTTCACCTCGTGGATGTAGAAGCGGGTTATGAAGAATGGTGCACGATCATCCAAGGTTTCTTGTAATTTTGACGTTTATAAATTTATTTTAATATTAATATATATATTTACAAAATAATACTTGTAGATTAAACTTATTGATGACATAAGACTAAGTATGTGAAAAGATAAAGACTTATTTAGGTGATGGAAAAAATTTATGATGTGAATTATGAGTTTTATATAAATAAAAATTATTTTATAAGTTAACTTATAAATGATTATATTTATTTAAAATTTTATATATCAAAACAAAAATTCACGAGTATCTATCAGAGCTTTTGCCCACTTTTCGTGACAACTTAATCCCGGGGAAGGGATGTCCACAAATCCAATGAAACCAAAGAAGAGGTAGGAGAAAGTGTTCGACAATCCAGTGCACTTGGCTATTACCAACACAAGAAACGTATGTAGATGTAGGGTGTCTGTCTCTTCTAATCTCAGAATTCTAAGAATTTGGGGAGCTGCAACTCTCACGTTATCCACTTTCTCCTACACTAGATGTTAGTTAAGGTTGTTTTAGAATCTTCTTAAAAGAGTGAGAGGTAAAGCAAGAGGAAAGATAGGCTCTCCCTCGTCTTCTAGTAAGTAGTGAGTAAATAATTTAGGCCACAATGATTAATGAAAGCAGAAGAAGTAGAATATGGGATTAGATAAATTACAAAGAAAACAAAACACCAATATTACATTCTCCTCTCCTTATATATTGTCTAGAATGGTTTTGTTATGAAAATGTAGAAAAGTAATAAAATGGATGGAACAAGCAAGCCTAACTAGACAAGAACTAGTACTCTTCTCGCCTCTGCCTCTGCCAAAATAAGTTACAATTGCAAACAATAAAACTCCCCACTCTCCCAAGCCTCAGCTCTTCCCCCTCCTCCACCCTCCAGCTACATTGAATTGAATTGATCCCTCCTCTCTCCTCTCCGATCTCCCAAAATCCCTCTCAGATCGCAACCGAACCCCAAAACCCCTTCAACCATAAGCACCAACTCAAGACCAAACGTATTTGGGCATTTCCATTTCCATTTTGTGAGTATCTCTCACACACCCAAGTGGAAATGAAATGCCCTTTTTTCTTCTTTCTCTTCTTCTCCTTCATGTCACCAAGTCTCCCCACTGTGACCCTGAAAAGAAGATGAGCGAAGACGGGAACAGAAGCAAACGAAACAACAATCCCCATGAAGAGCAACAACAGGAAAGAGGAACATGAAAAAGAAGAAGCAGAAGAAGATTGTTTCTACGAGTCTCTCGATCGCATTGCTTCGTCTTCTTGCTCTTGTTCTACTTCCAACTCCGACTCCGAACCCGACCCTAACTCCACCCGCTCCAATTCCGGCTCTGCCTCCCCTAGTCATCACCGTGTTTTGAGCCAGCACGCGTTCAAGTACGACGTTTGGATCTCCGAGCCCGCCTCCGTGTCCGAACGCCGCCAACGGCTTCTACGCCAGATGGGTCTAAGCTCCGACCCGTCTTTTTCTCGGGGCCGACCTGATGATGTTGATGTTGGCTCTCACCGGTCTGCGTCCTTGGTTTGTTTGACTGGTCAGAGTGCCTCCGACTGGATCCTCCGATCGAGTGCCGAAGGCGGTGGGACAGCGGCGAATCGGAGTGTGGATGGTGATCATTGTAATGATGATTTGAATTCATGTTTTTGTTCTTCTTCTTCCTTGTTGTCGTGTGTTTATTCTCCTCCAATTCTTTGTCATGATTTAATGGATGTAAATAAGGGTAAGAGTACGGATAACAAAGTCAAAAGTACCACGAACAATGATAATGGTTGTTTTCATGTGGGTTGCAAAAGAATCACCAACAGCTCTTCGCCTAAAGCCACTGCCGTTTCTCCGAGTAAGCCTCCATCGGGTAAAAATGGCAGGAGGGTGTATGTGGATCGATCCGATTCCAGCAATTCAAATGGTGATTTTAGTAGGAATTGGTCAAGCACCAGTTTTGGGGAATTTGTTGATGAGTTGGCTTGTAATGGGGTTGAAACAACTGAGGTGTGTACCATTAAGAATCTTGATAATGGGAAGGAGTTTGTAGTTAATGAGGTAAGGGAAGATGGGATGTGGAACAAGTTGAAAGAAGTGGGAACTGGTAGGCAGTTGACGATGGAGGAGTTTGAAATGACAGTGGGACATTCACCGATTGTACAAGAATTGATGAGAAGGCAAAATGTTGAGGATGGCAGTAGAGAGAATGTGGATTCTGGTGCTAATGGAGGTAGCGGAGTTGGGGTTCCGAAGAAGAAAAAGGGCGGATGGTTTAAGAGTATAAAAAGTGTGGCAAGCAGTGTGACAGGACATAAAGAGAGAAGTAGTGATGAGAGGGATACTGGATCGGAGAAGGGAGGAAGGAGGTCGAGTTCTGCTACTGATGATAGCCAAGACATGTTATTCCACGGGCCAGAGAAAGTGAGGGTAAGGCAATATGGGAAATCATCTAAAGAGTTGAGTGCTCTTTATAAAAGTCAAGAGATACAAGCGCATAATGGCTCCATATGGTGCATTAAGTTTAGTTTAGATGGCAGATATCTAGCAAGTGCAGGTGAGGATTGTGTGATCCATATTTGGCAGGTTGTGGAGGCGGAAAGGAAAGGAGAGTTATTAATGGAAAAACCAGAAGATGGGAATCTTAATCTATTGTTACTGGAAAATGGATCACCTGAGCTTAGTTTGTTGTCTCCATCTGCTGACGGACATCATGAAAAGAAGAGGAGAGGCCGGCCATCCATAAGCAGAAAATCTTTGAGCTTGGACCATGTTGTGGTGCCGGAGACTGTGTTTGCACTTACAGATAAACCCATTTGCTCATTCCATGGACATCTTGATGATGTTCTTGACCTTTCTTGGTCCAAGTCACAGGTTAGTGAGTTTCTATCAATTTTCTCCAGCATCTTCTACTGATGAGTGATTTCTCTCTCTTGCACTCCTAACAGTTCCTATTTGATTACTAATTTTTTCTTGGCCTCTAATGTTTGCTGGTGATATTTCATTGAGTCATATGCATTTTCCTGATCTTGTTTATGTTCCAGAAAACTTCTTTCATGATTAGATGAGCAATCAATTTTCCCTACCGTGATATTTGGAAAGGAGAGATATACTGGCTTATGATTAGACCAAGTTCTATTTGATATATATGTTTTTGATATCACGCATTTGCTTATGAGGATTGTTTACCCTGGTAGATATGTTTTTTTGTCCGTCCAATAATCATATATGCTATTTAAGCGTCATGTTATCAGGATAACAGATAATAGATACAAATATTTTAACTGTTACAGAAATGACAATTGAATTGTGAATATGCACGTGTATTGGAAAATGTGTGCTTGCTTGGCCAGAAGAAAATGTGTGCTTGCTTGGCTAGAAAGTCCAGAAATTGGATACTGGAAGGTAGTGAGGGCTTATTTAAGTAGTTCAGATTTTAAAGCTTTTGGACTAGAAAAAATAGCATAATTGGGCCTTAGGAATGTTTAATATCCATATTTACAGATAACATTCAATGGTCTAATGTTAAGAAGGATTTGTGATGTACAAAAACAGAATGGGAAATTGAGTTTGCTTCGTTTGATTGGATGTTGCCTTAGGAATGGCTGCATTTTTAGGTTTAAAATAAACTAATATGGTTTATGTCTCAAGGTGTCTCTTTCTCTGGTTCTTTTACTTTGGGCTTTATTTTTCCTATAACAGTGATAGTTGGTATGACTCTTTGTTGCTGAGGGAGTAGTATTTGGGTATATAGAGTAACAAGGCCTTGCAAGTATGTTGTCTAATTTGAAATATGGGTGTCAGAAGAGCAGCTGTACGTTTATGGGTGCTGAGATCTCACACCAAAAGCTTGATTTCTCTTCATACAACCTCTAGTTAGTTGGATCTTGGCCTTTCTTCATGTTTCTGTCAGTCCTTTTTATGAGCAGCACAACTTCAAAGTTTAGTTAGTTTGATTGGTAAACGCTGACGGCCAGTATCATGTGAATCTTGCAATATGGAGGCATCTTCAATTATAGGAAACTATGGGGAAGATCTTATCTGACTTATTAGTTTTCATTATTTTTATTAGCTGAATTTGTTTGTAAGTGTTGCTAGAGTAGGTCCAGGTTGGGACAAGCAATTCTCAAGGACATGAACAGGACATGTGATTAATTTAGATGGCACTAGATATTTGTAATGATGTTAAGTGGTGACAGAAAGGTCAAGGAATCAAAAAATGCCTAATTTTAAGGATTAATCTTGGCAAGGTTTCAGAGATGCAATATGATGTCCTTATGAGAACTATTTTGCTTAATTTTTATTGTTAGAAAGAAGGAAATGGTCAAGTGCTCTAACTCATTCTGTTTCCTTTAAGAAAAGGAAACTATTTCGACTGTACTGAAATTATTTTGAGATTCCTAACCCAAATGAATAATGTGGTTTTTCACATGTCTAACTTGTAGACTGATAATTTTGATCCAATGATAAGTTTGAGCTATAAATTAACAACGGTAGTGAAAAGTAGGAAAGTTTGTTAGTTGCATATGCTTGCCAACTTTATTTTTTTTGGAAGAATCAAAAAAATTTCTACCACTAGGAGACCCTCTCAACCAATAGCCTTTCGGTTCAGTATTATGAAATTTCTGCATGATGGTCACTGGTTGTCATTGTCTTGTTACTGATCTGGATTCCATAGATATCCTGTGGCAATTACTTTTCAGTTATATTTGGATTATTCACCTTTGTATTCACTGAATTGATTGTATAGGAAAAGAAGGGAGACTTTGGATGATGTAAAAAGTTGAACATTGTTTTATTTTCTTTTCTGAGTCTCTTTTAGTTTTACTTTTCTCTTTTGAGGGATGAAGAAGAGAAAAAATTTCTAATATTACAGAATCCTGTGTTGGATAGATGCATGGATTAAGCCACCTATTGAAAAATGAACAAATAATATTTATGTAATCTAACTTTAAATAAAAACAAGTTCTTGTTTTCCCCAGGGCTTGCTTTCTTCTTCAATGGACAAAACTGTGCGTCTGTGGCACTTGTCGAGCAAAACCTGCTTGAAGATATTTTCGCACAGTGATTATGGTATGTACCAACGGCTCTGAATGACCTTGAAATTGAAGAGTCAAAGAATTGATGCCATTCTGACTGCATTTAGACAACGTTATTTACATTATCGACATGGTAATGTGGTAGATTAGTACTACATAAAACATTTAAATTGTTGATTCCTAAAATGGGTGTCGAAATTGGTAGATCAATGTACCCCGTCTTACATCTTACTAGCATGTTTTACTAATCCCAATTCATTTTTTTCCGATTGTTGTTTTACCAGTAACTTGCATCCAATTCAACCCTGTTGATGATGACTACTTCATTAGTGGTTCCTTGGATGCAAAAGTTCGTATATGGAGTATTCCCGATCGACAAGTTGTTGACTGGACTGATCTGCATGAGATGGTAACTGCAGCTTGCTATACTCCCGATGGTCAGGTAGGCAATATTTAATAATGTGATTGGTTTCTGTTTTAAGTAATATGTTATTTGGTTCATAATCATTTTTGTTTTTTGTTTGAAGGGTGCACTTGTTGGTACTTATAAGGGGAGCTGTCATTTGTATAATACATCTGGTACAATTTGATTCTCTTTCTCTCTGCTTTGTTGAAGTTCAGTTGCCACTGAGTGCTAACTATACTTTCTTTAATCTTTGCCGTTTTACAGAGAATAAATTGCAACTGAAAGGTCAAATTAATCTACAAAATAGGAAGAAGAAAGCCAATCTCAAGAAAATCACTGGATTCCAGGTAATTTTGTGACTTTAGAACATAGAACACATCAATACATCAGTTCTAAAGATTAGAAAAGACGTTGGTTTCTTATTGCTGTATTTCTTAAAAATACTGGCACAATCATTTTAACCTTGATGAGTTTCATGTAATAGTTTGTGCCAGGAAGTTCATTAGAAGTGCTCATTACATCAGCAGATTCACGAATTCGAGTTGTCAATGGCATTGATCTGGTCCACAAATTCAAGGGTAAGGATGTACACAACGTCCTTCCTATGGTTTATAGGCGAAAAGCATTAATGAAAGTTCTTATCGGTAACTTTGTTGATGAAGTTGAAGGCCATAAAAGAACCTAGGTACGCGGAAATGCTTCGGGCCGAGTTTCCAGTTGCGAGGGTCCTTGAATCATATAACTTAGAAAGCAGCATTCTAACCTTTTGCATGAAGGGTTAAAACAGTAATTTGCCTTAGAATAAGCATTGGATTATGCCCCATTACTAACAGAAAAGGAAAACAGTAATTAGACTTTAAGCATGTTTTCTGCCAAATTTTCTCTATTCTTTGAGAAAGTTATGTTAGGTAGAGTCCAAAACAAGGGCTAAATTAAACTTTTCCAGGTTACTGGTTTTCATACCCTAGATCATAGGAATTCGTAGGATCCTACAGCAGGCTGGTCTATTCTATCCCATAATGCTAAAATGGTGCAAATAAGTCATTTATATCAAACCTTAGGAAGTGAAGCATATGGTTGAAAGCAGAATTCGCTCATATGCTTGCAGAAGAAGTTAAGGTCGTGAGATTCACTATTTTCTGCTTCTATTGTTTAGAATGCACTCCATCTGGCTAGACTTTCAATGATAAAATATTTGGGTGTGAATGCCTTGCTATGCTATTCTTGTTAAATATATCGTGTAATGCTCAATTTCATCAATCTCTTCGTGTCCTTTGGGATCCTATTGGCCCATAATGATCTTTTAGATGATGGGGTGCAGAATATTCCTTCTTTAAGTTCTAGTAGCCGGTTAATGTGATAGGAGTCAACTTACTGGCAGTGTTATGCTAATGTGCTCTTAGTTTATACGATGCCAAATCTTATATTTAGTATTACAGAAACTTCTATTAGATATTCCGAGGAGAAGTGGTTGGAATTGGATTTCTGCATTGCTCAAACTTTGTGGCTGTTTCTAGAAATCAGCTATTTGAATTGTTGAAATTGTATATTGGTTATTGTCGATGTAAATTTGCTTTTTAAATGTCAATAACAATATCTGGTAATTGAGGAAAGTTTAGGAAATTCTTAATGCAGTTTTTTCTCTAGTACATCATTCTTACAGATAAAGTTCATGAATAATTCTATAACAGGGTTTCGCAACACTAACCGCCAAATCTCAGCCTCCCTCACAGCCAATGGGAAGTATGTTGTTGCTGCTAGTGAGGATTCTTATGTGTATGTTTGGAAGCATGAAGCTGATTCTCGTCCTAGCAGGAGTAAAGGTATTACTGTGACCCGCTCATATGAACATTTTCACTGTCAAGATGTCTCAGTTGCTGCCCCTTGGCCTGGGATGACTGATACTTGGGGGCTTCAAGATCCTTATTCTGGAGAAGATAGTGGGCTGGATAACCACCTTGATGAGGTCTCCATTGCCAATCACCCGCCTACGCCTGTTGAAGAAATGAGCAGTAATGATGGTTCATTTTCAACGGCAGGTTGCACCAACACTTCACTAAATGGAATAATTTCTAGTGCAACCAATGGCTATTTCTTTGATAGAATCTCAGCAACATGGCCAGAAGAAAAGCTGAATTTGACCACTAGAACTCGGAGTCGGAGCCCTCACATCAGTATGGATTTCTCCAATCAAAATTTGTCAGCCTATGGTGTGGTGATTGTAACCGCCGGCCTCAGAGGAGAAATTAGAAGTTTCCAAAATTTTGGATTATCAATTCGTATTTAAAGGGGGTTCAAAGAGATGACAAGCATTGAGCATGGGGTAAATGAGTTGGTAAGTCACCACTTTCCCCCCTTTGGTTAGATGTGTATAGAGATATTGGGTGAGATATAATATTAGCAAATTTATTCTTGTTTCCTTGTGTGCTTCTGCTCATCTGATGACAGAGTACAGATGGATACCATTCTGATTCAGCTTCGAAATAGAAACCGATATATTCCTCATGTCGGAAGTTGTAGAGTTATGAGCATCACAAAAGTTTTATTGATTTAAAATGAAATTCATTTACATTGTTTTCAACTCCTGTATTGTTTAGTCACAGCTGCTGTAGTTAAAACGTCTGTATTGTTGCAAAGGCATGCGTATATTTTGGCTTGCGGGCAAAAGCTTCTGCAGGTGTCGAAAAACAAATAATGGTCAGATTCCAGAAGCTGAAGTACTTAGTTTCTAAGGACCATCTGTTGCATTAGTGCTCTATCAAGCCGTTGTCTCCAGTGGTTCATTTCCTAGTGGAAAGCAACCAGCCCGGTTTCTCTATTTCCTCATTTATTTCAATTATTGAAGTGGGTGGTGAAGGATTAGACAGTTATTGAGGTTATTTTCTCAATTTGTTGCACTTAATCCAGTCAGGACTCAACTGTATGAATCCAGCTTCTCCATTGAAAACAAAATTGTCGCTTTTGATTCTAACTTCTAAATGCGAATAGCTGATTACTTGTTGCGGAGCTGTCGCATCAAGTCATCTCTCGTAATCTTTAGATCCGAAATAATCTAAAGTGAAAATTCAATTGTTTCATGACTGTTGATTCAAGTTTTGTATATAATCTCATAATAAAGTGCTTACCAACGTTTCACTGCAAGTGAACTGGAAGGGTGAACTGAGCGATGCTTTCTTTACAGCCAGAGGCATTTGTCAGGGTGACCTCATCTCATCTTACCTTTTTGTTCTGTGTATGGAACGATTAGAATACCTGATTAATCAAGAAGTGACTCGAGGGAGATGGAAGCTTATTCACCTTAGCAGAAATGGACCACTTCTCTCACTTGTTCTTTGCTGATGATCTCATCTTATTCTCTGAAGCAACCGTGGAATAAGTATCTGTCATTAGGGACATTTCAAAGACGTTCTGTGTTGCATCTAGACAACGCATTAGTCATGCAAAATTTAGATATTATTATTCCAAAAATGTTCCTCTCTTGATGACAAACTGTTTAACCAGAGTATTGGGTTTTAAACGGACGAAGGATCTCGGACGGTATCTGGGAGTCTCCCTGCTACATGAAAAAGTAATCAAACGAACCTATTAATTCATTCTGGACAAGGTTCAGCACCGCTTATCAGGATGGACAACCAACTTTTTGTCTATGGCAGGGCGCATTACGCTCACTCAATCCGTCATCGCGGCTTTCCCCAATTATACAATGCAGATTGTCCGGTTGCCTCGCAGCCTTTGTGATGAGCTGAAGAAACTAATGCGCCAGTTTTTGTGGGGTTCGCTCAGTGACAATAAGAAGATTCCGTTAGTCAGATGGGAGGAAGTTTGCAAACCTAAAGAGTTGGAAGGTCGTGGCATTCAGGATCTTCGCGCAGCCAATGATGCTTTTTTAGCAAAGTTAGGCTGGATGTTGATTGCCAAGCCTAATGCACTTTGGATGTAAGTCATTTCTGCGAAATATAAATTTGATGCCAATCATATCCCCACATCCTTGGATGCAAAAAGGGGTTCAATGATCTGGAGGAGTATCGAGGCAACTTAACACCTAGTTCTACATGGAATGAACTAGATGATAGGGGATGGTACTAAGACTCGGTTCTGACTTGACCTGTGGGTGGTGGGAGCAGGACCTCTCATTACCTAGGTTACAACCCCTATCTCTGACTCCACTATGAATCTTAGCATCCACCACTTTGTGGACTCTGAAGGCAATTGGAACTGGGACTCCTTCCAACGATATCTCCCGTCCTCGATTTGCAGGACAACAGTTGGTATGTTTCCTTAGAAGGACTATCTTGGATAGGATAAGCTGAGCTGGGGACTGTCCGACACTGGACAGTTCACTATAGCTTCCATTTATTCTATGATTAAGGACTACGAAGATGCTTCGCCCTATGGTATATGGCAGATGATATGGGAATGGAAGGGCCCACCATGAATTCGCACCTTTCTCTGGTTACTCGCTCACGATCGGCTGCTTACTAGCCAGCATCGGGTCCATAAGCAACTCACCACGGACGGAGCGTGTTTTCATTGTCGCCTTGAAGAATTCTCAGTTCATGCAGTGCGTGACTGTATCAAAGCTCATCAAGTATGGAACCATTTCCCTCCACATCTAGTTTCTAATGCTTTTTTCACTATGACAAATCGGGAGTAGCTCATTCACAATCTCCAGTAACACCGCTGAGTTTTTGGGCATGATTGGGCTTGTCTTTTTGGAATCACTTGTTGGTTCCTATAGAAATTGTGGAATCTGACCTTATTTGACGAACAGTTTACTTGGCCTTCCTCACCTATCTCTCGCATTTTGTCTTATGCAGGTCTAATTCACCGTTCAGACGGGGGCCAATGTCGGGCTCTTACCGGTTATCGCCCTCGACAGGCTCAACGAACCGGCTGGACCAAACCTCCCATCGATTGGATAAAGTTAAACACTGATGAAGCTTGCAAAGGGGTTTTGTCCACAGCTACAGCAGGAGATCTTCTTCGGAACAGTGCAGGTACGTGGCTCGGTGGATTCGCACAGAATCTGAGATGATGCAATCCGATGGCAGCGGAACTCTGGGGAGTCTTTATAGGACTCCAGCTCGCATGGAACCTGGGATACCGCTGAATTGAACTGGAAGTAGACTCTACTGCTGTGATTGATATTCTCTCCTCGTCAGCCCACAGATCTACGGCGCTCAACCCCATCGTCAGGGGTATTCATGCACTTTCACTAGAAATTTGGTTGTTACTCATCGGCATGTCTATCGATATAGCAACAGATGCGCGAACTAGCTTGCGAACTATGCTGGTCACTTTGATGTAGAAGTTTGTTACTATACCCATTGGGTGTCATCTTCTCCTTTTAGAGGATATGTCGGGGACCGATTTCCCTAGCCTTATTATGTAACTTGTTTCATTTTCTTCCCTTTTAATAAAAAAAAGACATTAAATTCTCATATGTCTTCATCAATTTAACTTTGTAATCTTTTCATTTCTACGTGCATTAAATTACTAGAGTATCATATATTTTCTTATTTTAATACTTTAAATATGTAATCTTAATTTATTGTTATTATATCTTTTATTTTATTATTATTTAGTAATATATTAATTTAATGTTTTAAAAGAATTAGAGTGGATATCAAATCAATAAGAAGAGATGTTTAAGGTTTAAAATTTTAATAGATAATAATCATCATAAAGTGGTATTGAGTGAATGAGAAGTAAAACCAATAAAAGTAAACAAAAATATAATATAGAAATGAAATATTTTATTGAAATAAAAACATGATACAAATTTTCAATGATAGATAATCAACTAATAATAAATTTGATGATTATAACTAAAATTGAATCCAAAATAAAAATTATATAATAATAGTAAAAATTAAAATTGTGTTTTTGAAGTAAGTTGTGTCTCATTGTCATTAAAAATTGCAAATTATATGATATTATGTAAAGATTTATAAACTACACTTTCATTCAAAGTACTTACATCAACATTTTCTACTGCATTTAAATAAAACATAAAATAATAATTTTGAACTTATTTTCTATTGTTACATGTTAAACTTTTAATATTTAAAATTGTTTTAAAATAGATATCAACTTACCAATAATAGAGGTTTTTACTTATAAATCATGTTCACTATAATAAAAATTAAGTTATAGTTCTTTTCCTTTTACTAAAAAATTAGTGTGGTCAATACAATCAATACAAAGAGAGAAGATTTAAACCAATTTTCTTGATTTGACAAAGAGAAAATTTAAACTAGTTTTCTTGATTTAGATTATCAAATTTGCAAATAACCTTCAGTCAAGAGTTTATATTATAAGCAAAATGAATTTTGAGAGAAGCACGTAAGTTTACTACTAACAAATTCTTATGTGTTCATTATAACTCAGAAGCGACAAAAAAAAACTTGCTCAAAGACTAGAAAGTAATTGAGGAGAAAAGAGCAAAGATAGATTATGAGTTCAATATGAACACTATTCAAGGCCAATATGAGCAACTTATTTGAAATTTGTTAAAAGTTAGGGATATGTTAAAGAAGTGTGAAGTTGTCGTAGCTAGCACATAATATAACTCACCTATACCTATTAGGAGGGATAATTTTGAGGCATGTAAGGAGGTTGATAGTTTAACATTTTTCTCTTCGAAATGTTAAACTAGCAATCCTAAAGTTTTATGATTATGCCATAGATTGGTGGGATTAACAATGTAAAATCCCAAACTTTTCCTTTCACGTGTTTATAAAATTTTATTTCATGTGAATGATGTTTTTGGGTGAATGCAAATTTTATTTTTGCTAAAAGGTGAATTGGGACCCGACCCTCAATGATTTGACAATACTTGAGACAAGTATTAAAGTTAAATGACAGCTGAAAAATATTAGAGTTGATTGGTATATGACCTTTTTTAAATTATCATGGAGTAAATTGGAAGCATTTTCGGGCGGACATATAAGGACATAAACTAAGTAAACCAAGCATAAGAGTAATCAACCACAGTTAAGGACACTTAAAGTAAATCAATCCAACTTAGATGTTGGTATGTTTAAGTGCAACTTATTAATAAGTGGACATGAAACTCCTACCAAAATTGGACAGGTTTTTCCTGAGCCACATAATTATCTTGGACAAGAAATAATACATGTACATGTAAATGAGCCTTAAGTGGCAGTTGTAACATACATGAAGAGGTTCTCATTATTTTGGAACAAGAATACATGAAAACCTTATGCTGCCACGTTCATGAAGGAGTAGATATGAGAGACATAAAATTAATTACATATGAGACCAATACATCGTGTGGACGTGTGTCATTTTGGTAAGACAAAATCAGAACAACTTGTTATATGAACGATACAAGAACTATCGTGGATGATGTAAGAAATTAATGGGTTAATTAAACAAAGATGGTAAGATCTAACATAGTGGACAACTGTTGGAACAAATCATGCAATGTGTTAGATAGCTTTCTACAACATGTAACTTATACAAGGATGATGACGGAGCTGCTCTACCTTCATTCCATCGACATTTTACTACTCCTTTGGACTAGAATTGATGATCCACAATTGCAGTTGCTTCCTTCACGCATAAATCTTCCAAGTTTTTGTCTCTAGGAAATAATTTCTACATAGTGCTTAATTTTCCAACCGTGGATAGCATCTTCATCAATGCCAGCTACGTGCGGGGAAAAGATGGATAACATGCTACCACTTGATTTTGGTATGCTAAACCACTCTTGTCCTTCCTCTTTAGCTGGTCATATGAATGCCTAAGCTGGTTACATGAATTCCCCTGCTAATCGCGTGAATGTTTAGGCTGATTGCATGGTTAAATGAAGAGAAAAATAACATGGTAAATGGAGAGAAAACAACTTGGTTACATGTACAGAAAACAACATATATATCCATATACTATATATGTTGGTCAATGGTTATTAATTGGCAGCTTGTAGATACTATATAAATGGCCCAATGGTTGTTCAATGGCAGCATGCACGTTGTACATAGTTCAATAGTTCAATGCAAGAAAGACAACATGTATACATTATATACATTATTTAAATGAAAAGAAGACAACATCTATAAATTATGGACGTTGTTTAATGGTTGAATGAAAAGAAAACATAATTTTATTTATACTAAATGCCAAGATTTTGGCTAAGTTCTTTGTCATAAGATATGTAAAACAAGGTAGTAAGTTGTGGATGTACTTGACAGGTTTTAAGAACCCTTCAGGAGTCTCCCTTATAATTGAGTAAGATAATAAAGTTTTCTCATCACCATAAACTCAGGACTAGTAAGGGAAAAACACTAAACACGTGAAGGTGGTTAACGATAAACGACAAATTGTGAGTGTATCTTTAAATTAATTTTGTAAAGATGGTTTTTACCTTACTATGAAAAGTATGCTCATGAATAATTTCATTGGTGCTACTACTTGAATTTAAAAGTCAATTTTCATTAGGCTTACATATGCTTTGATTTAGCATTGAATTGAGATTTGGATGCACTTGGAAGCCAATAAGATGTACACATGCTTTGAGTTGGCATTGAATTGAAATTTGCATATGCTTTGAATTGGCATGGAAATAGACTTTGAACATAAATGGAATTGGTATTGAAATGAGGCATGCTCATGTATTAATTGTGGTTTAGCCTATGGGACGTTATTAGGTCTTTATACATATGATTATATTGATCAGAGTAAGTCTTAACATGCATGGTAGTGCTTGGGAGGCGTTTGTCACTAAAATGGGCGATGTTGTGTCTATCAGTATATCCTGTGAGTCGCCCTCTACACGTATGAAGTATATATTGTGCTAGCACTGTCATAGGTAAGCGATGCAGAATCAGCTCCATAACCACTGATTTATATGTAGTGCTAGCATCATTATGGGTAATCAATGCAGAATTAGCTTCATAATAATCGGTAAATAGTGGTTAACTTGGTGTGGATAAACGATGTAAAACCAGCTCCATTACTAGAGTTTAACTAGGCACGAGCAAACGATGCAGAACCAGCTCTATGGCCTTACACCTAAGAGTACTAGATGGCAAAGAAAATTAGTGATTGACTATGTTTTAAAAAGAATGTTCATGAAAGTATCGATTACCATCACTGATTACTTTACAAGAAAAGAGGAACTTGATCTTAGAAAAATATGTATGTTTTGTTTTACATGTGCATTGATCTTATGAAAAGAAAAGAATATGTTTTGTAAGAGCATTGGTTATTACTTGAAAAGAAAAGAAATTGTTTTTTTTTATGGAGGTTAATACTTGTATAAATATTTTGAATGAAAACAATAGCACTCATTGAGCTCATTTATCTCACCCTTTATTTTCTGTTTTTAAATTATAACCTTCCAGGTGCACGCTCAGGGACTTCAGTAGCTGGAACTCCACCACTTGAGTAATTGTCTTCGTCATGTGCTATTGTGTAGGCATTTTTTTGTCTTTCACTTGTATTTCATCTTCATGAACCTGTTATTTACATAATTTTGTGGAAACATGGTTATACATAAATGCTTTTTAGGTTAATGCATGAACATGGTTGAACCTTTTGAAATTGTTTCTTAGTGAACTTGAAGTCCAAAAGTTGTAGTAGAGACTTTCATTTATGTATAGAAATGTTTTAAATATGCTTTACAATGATTTTGAAAATTTTGGTTTTATCAAAATGCAGCTATTATGTTGCCAAAATTTTAAATAAAGGTCCAAAATTTCTACTAAGGTTTCTTTTGAAAATCTCCGCTGCTTATACTTCCAATATTGAGTCAAAAGTACATTGAATAAAAAGGGAAAAGGCTTAGCTCCATGGAAACTTTCCAGTTTGATCAGACATCGATTGAAAGGTTTTCGTGGGGTGCTGGGCAAGTCACCTAGTCATTGGGATAGGGGCCTGCCAAATAAATTCTCACTAGGAGAAGGAATCAACATCCATTTATTAAGATATGAGAGGAGATGAAATGATGAGAAAAAGTTTTGTGTGGAGTTCCTATAATAAGGATCTCTATTAAAGGTTGTAAAACATTAACTTAAGGTCTTAAGAGTATGAAGGAGTACTGTAAGAATATGAATGTTGTCATAGTTAGGATGAATGTGGAGGAAGATTAGGAAAGCAAACTGACTCATTTCATCTGTGAACTAAATCCAAAAATTGCCAATATTATAAAGCTATACCATTTTGTGGAGAGGGAGGATGTGGTTCATATAGCTATGAAAGTATGAAGATAACTAAAAAAGAGACCTTTTAATTGTTTTGATATTTCTATTAAATGTTCTTCATTACAAAATTCTAAAACCAAAGTATAAAATAACTAAATTGAAAGTGCAAGTACCAAAAAGATATAAAGCTAAAACTAATTCTGTGTCAACATCTATAAATTGAGATATTAAGTATTTCAAGTGTTTGGAGCAAGGATAGCCATAATGTTTCAACAAAAGAGTGATAATGATGAGGGAGGCTGGACAGTATAGGTCCCCAATTGAAGTGGATGTAGATGATGATATGCCTATTTTGGAGAATGTTAGTGCTGATGAGTGCATTTAGAGGTTCGAAGTGAGGAGGATAATGGTCATTAGAGGGCATTGACCATGTATGTGAGAGAGGATGCTATGAATATACAGTAGGATATTTTCCAAAAAAAAATTATAATAAATATTGAGGTTGAAATATGATCATAGATGGAGAAAATTATACCAATGTAGCTAGTGTGGAATTAGTAAAGAAGTTGAGACTGGAAACTTCAAAATAGGTTAAACTATACAATTAGTAATCGTTAAGTGTGCGTGGGAAGGTTAAGCTTAGTTTCTTTTGCAATTATAAGGTACAAGGATGAGATGTAATGTAATGTGGTGCTAATGCAAGCAAGTCACGTACTTTAGGATATCCTTAATAATTTGATAGGAGAGTTATGTATAAGGGATACAATAATCATTATCCCTTTATCATAAATCATAAACTAATCACCTTTGATCCATTATCACTAAAGCTAGTTTACGAAGATATTATTTTGAGGATAAGTTATTTTGAAGAGACAAAAAATGATAGAAATTAAGAATCTACTCAAGATATACAAGCTACTAAGTTAGAGAGACATAAATTGCACATAAGTGAGATCAACGTCAAAAATATCTATGTTTCACACTTACAAAGATACATAATGTAAATAGATGCCGGTTACATAACTAGGCAGGAGTTAGTTATTTAGTTTAGTTGCTTAGGATTTTGTTATTTCAAAATATTATTTCTTTTTAGGACTCTAATTCTTAAAGTTTTCCTAATATGTAATTGACAATTTACCATTATTATTGATCATTCAAAAATTTTGAAAATTTTTTTCTTTAATATTATAGAGCAACTCTGGTTTTAATTTCTCTAAAATGTTGTGATCTTATCTAATTTTCTAGCGTCGATCACACCCCAAAATGACATCACTCTCAATTCTTTCATTTTACGAGTGTGGTGATTTATATCATTTTTTGTATGTCTGTTCATGTTCTTAAATCAAGCTTGTCTCTTTGATCACATTTAAATTGATATTGAATCTCACTAGTTTTGTTCGCAAAGGTTATATTATATTAAAGTTAAATGGATGTAACTAAATATGAAATTTTCTTATTTAAATTTAATGAGACGAAAATAAAAATTAAAAAAACACTAAAATTATAAAATATGAAAAAAGTGAATAAAATTAAAATATGTAAACAAAAATAAATAAAATTAAGTATTATATAATTTATTTTATGTATGAATTTACTAAGAGCATAAGCTATTTCGAGAAATTTGCATCAACTTTGCAATTTGCTAAGCGTTGTTTCCTTAAATTCGAATTTAATGATACGATACGACGAGTCTATTTGGAATATTTGATGATTTCTTTTTATTTTATTTACATAATCGAAATCGATATATTCTCTTTTAAAATCTAAGCATCATTATTTTGGAATGCAAAGATTTTCCTTTGAAGTTCACATTTCTTTTAATTTAATTTTTTATCATTTATAATACTCAATTTAATTATTTATTTTTATTTATTATTTTAATGTGATATGTGGGGTGCAAAAAATCTTTCAACGGTTAATTAAAATTATTTAGATATTAAGCAATGAATTCTTTTAAACTATAAACTTGCATTTGTAGTTGTGACTGGAAAATGTAGTAAAAGACCAATGCATTAGGTTAATAAGATGTAATGTAGTACAGATTCTTAAAAAAATAGATGTAATCTAGTAAAAATAAATATTTTCAAGTTTCTGGCCAAAATGATGGGTTCGGATCCGGCTCACCAAGTTCGAAACCCAATTCAAAGCCAATTTTTTTTATATAAAGAGGCGATTAGTTCAAATTGGATAATGGTAGTATGAATAAGAATGAATATAGTGAAAAATGAGGATGGATATAATCATTGTAATTATAATAGTTGGTTAGAACAAAAAAATGATTATCATTATCATTAATAGCGATTAGTTGGTTAAAAATATTGAGAAATAAAAAATTGTTAAAATTATGTCTTACATCAAATTTTAATATATTCTAATTAATTATATTTAATTGCTAAAAAGAGAAAATATATAATTAATTAATTATATTGTAAAATATTGTAATTAAAATTACAATATAATTAATTAAATTTAATTATATTTTAAATAATTAATTGTATTTAATTAATTATATTTAACTATAAAAAATTTGAAAAAAAATAAAGAGAGTATCACTTAAAATGATTGATATTCTTCTTCTTCTTTTTTTGAAACTGATATCCTTCTTATACTTTGAGAAGTGTAAAATAGTACCTAAAAGTTGAATATCATGTCCATAATATATAACTAACTACCCTTTTTCATTCCATACCATTAATCAAATACTCCCTAACTTATACTGACTTTACGCCTGAAATCTCATATATCTGTTCCAATTAGCTGTTCCAATCCTGCGAGAATCTCCGTACTTTACCCGTTTAGCCACAGTCTCGACTTGATCCACAGTGGCTAAAACTTGAGCTGACACAATTGGTTCACTCCCTAAGCCATAATCTAAGAATTGACGTTTAGTTTGAGGGTTTAGGAATAAAGGAATGAAATAATTGTAAAAAATATTGTTTATTTTGGAGTTTTCAATTCCAAGGTAATAGATTTATCCCATTAAATTTGGGAATCTACTAAACCCTCCAAAATAGATGAGTATCAAGTTTTCATTCTAAGGTCTTCTCATCTTCTCACCATTAATGCAATAAACCATTAATGGTATTATATCATTAAATGGTATTATATCATTTTTCATTCTCATTAATGCAACAAACTAAACAACATTATTGGTATTATTACAACTTGTTTTATGAATACGTAAGTATAAATTTGTAAATCGTAGAAGACTGCAGTATACGAGAAGAATGAAGTATTTTTCATTAACTCTCTTTTCTGTATTTATACACTTGGCTGTCAACATCGTTAACAGACTTTACAAAGATTAGTTTCTAACTTCTTCTTGTTCTTGATTTCAAAGATGTTTAAGACACCGACACCAACATACTCCTCTTGTCTTAGCAATCTTGAGATACCCCTACTCTGTTCCTAAAAAAATCAAACATTTTCCCTTGCAACGCTTTAGTGAATAGATCCGCTAGTTGTTCCTCTGTTTTACAATAAACTAGCTTTATCTCTCCTTCTTGCTGGATGTCACGAAGAAAACAGCACTTCATTTTGAAGTGTTTGGTTCTTCCATGAAACATTGGGTTTTGTGAAATTGCTAGTGCAACCTTGTTATCTATTAAAATCTCTGTGCTCTTCTCTTGTGGGATACTCAACTCTGCCATCATCTTTCTTAACCAGATGCTTTGATTTACTGTAGCTGTGACTGCGATTAACTCTGCTTCTGTCGTGGATTGTGCAACCACACTCTGTTTCCTTGAACCCCATGAAAAACACCCTGATCCTAGCTTGAAGCAGTAGCCGGAAGTGCTTCTCATGTCGTCCGAGGAACCTCCCCAATCGCTATCCGTGTAGCTCTTCATTTCCAAGATACTCATTCTTCTGTATTTAAGGCTGAAACTATAGGTTCCTTTTAGGTATCTTAGAACCCTTTTTGTTGCTGTCATGTGGACTTCTGTTGGTGAAGCCATGAACCTCGACAACATACTTACTAGAAACTGAATGTCAGGTATTGTGGAGGTTATATACATCAAGCTTCCTATAAGGCTTCTGTATCTACTCTCATCGGTGGCTTTGCTTCCATCTTCCTTCTGTAATTTTTCTTTACAATTCATGGGTGATTTTGCTGGTTTGCATTCCAGCATGTGAAACCTCTTGAGTACCTCTCGAATATACTTTCTTTGACAAATAGAGATCCCCTGCTGATTTTGGTTGACTTCCATCCCCAAGAAATATGTCATTAACTGCAGATCTGTCATGTCAAATAGCTCTCTCAACTTATGTTTAACACCTTTGATTTCTTTGTCATCATTCCCTGTTAGTAGCAAATCATCAACGTAAACTGACATGTAAAGAACTTTGTCTCCAAGCTTCCTCACATGCAGGGTAAATTCATTTTCACTTCTTTTGAATCCAATCTGCTGTAGGTAGGTGTCGAGCTTATCATACCAAGCTCTTGGAGCTTGTTTAAGCCCATATAGCGCCTTCCTCAGTCTGTATACGTGCTCCTCTTTTCCTTCAACCATGAAGCCCTCCGGTTGCTCTACATAGATCTCCTCCTTCAGCTCTCCATTTAGGAAAGCTGACTTGACATCTAGCTGATGCACTAACTATACTCTCTCGGTAGATAAGTTGAGGATAATTTTGATGGTCTCTAGCCTTGCTACTGGGGCAAACGTGTCTGAGTAATCCACGCCATTCACTTGAGAATACCCTTTCACAACTAACCTTGCCTTGAACTTGTTCAAAGTACCATCTGGATTCACTTTAGTTTTGTAAACCCATTTGACACCAATGATCTTTCTGTCAACTGGTTTCTCCACTAGCTCCCATGTTTTATTGTTTTCAATCATACGGAGCTCCTCCCTCATTGCAGCTAGCCATTCTTTACTGTCTTTTGCTTCCTTGAAGTTTACTGGTTCACAGAGGGTGAGATTACAATTTTGGTAAATATCAGAAAAAAGCCGTGTACCTCTTTTGGGAATGTGGTCCACTTGATCTTCAAGGTCACTGTCAGTGAGTGTTTCTGGTTCTGGCTCTTCTTCATTTTCATGTGCTTCTTCAGGTTCTCCTCCTAGTTGTGGTCTGTCCTAACCTTCAGATTCTTCTTCTGATGTGAGTTCAGTCAATGTAACTCCACGCAGCAGCATCCTCTCCATTTGCGTATTGTCTTCATCAGGCTTTGTCCAATCCCAAACCTCATCCTCTAGGAAAGTCACATCTCTGCTGATTTGGACCTCCTTCTTATTGGGAATCAAAACTCTGTACCCTTTAGTGATTTCAGAATACCCAATGAAGACACCTGCAATTGTTTTGGACTCCAACTTATTTCTTTTCTGTTGTGGTACATATATGCAACGTGGAGAGCCAAAAACCTTTAGATTCTTCAGATTGGGCTTCCTCCTATGCCAGGCTTCATAGGCTGTCATCTTCTCCAAAGCTCTAGAGGGTAATCTGTTGAGAAGAAACACGGTTGTAGCTGCTGCCTCAGCCCAAAGGAACTTTGGTAGGGATTTATCCTAAAGCAAGCATCTAACCATCTCCATGATGGTTCTATTTTTCCTTTCACTTACCCCATTCTGTTGGGGTGAGTAAGGAACTGTCAACTGATGCAAGATGCCACTTCCTTGACAAATTTTCTCCATCTTTTGATTCTTGTACTCGGTCCCATTGTCACTCCTCAACTTCTTGATCTTCTGCCCACTCTGATTCTCTGCCATATGCTTGAACTTTTGGAATATTTCTGCTACTTCTCCTTTGGACTTCATGAAGTAAATCCAGCAGTATCTGGATTTGTCATCAATAAAAGTGACAAACAATCGACTTCCATTCAATGAATCAACTGGTAGAGGTCCACACACATCAGTGTGAACCAGCTCAAGCAACTCAGCTGTCCTCCATGTGCTGTCTTGGAACGGTTCTCTAGCCTTCTTCCCTTCAATGCATGTTGTGCACACCTGCTGAGCTTCTTGGAGTATTGGCATGCCTTGTACCAAATTTGTTTTGCTCAGCTTTAAAAGACCCTTCCAATGAGGATGTCCAAGCCTCTTATGCCAGAGACTTGCTCGACAAACTCTTGCTTTGAGTGCCAGCTGATGCTGTTCAACCAAATTTAACACATAGCTTCTGTCTTTGGCTGGAATTTTGAAGAGAGATCTCCCATCGGAGGTTGTAATCTTACAGAAACCATCTTTGAAGAGGACTGAATAGCCCTTTTCAATCAATTGTGAAACACTCAAAAGGTTCTGTTTAAGGTCTGGAACATATATCACATTTTCAAGTGTTCTTGGACCCTTCATGCTTTCAATCACAACATCTCCTCTTCCCTTGGCAAAAATAAGTTGTCCATTACCAATCTTTACTCTACACGTATGCTTCTTGTTCAGGGTTTTGAATATGCTCAGGTTGCTGGTCGTGTGGTTGGAGCAGCCACTATCGACTAGCCAGCTATCTGCTGAGACACTAGTGTTGAGGCAGGAGGCAACAAACAGGTGATCCTCATCCTTCTTGTCTGCAATCCGAGCCTCTTCAGAAGTCTGCACTTGCTCCTTGCTTCTGCAAAACTTGTCAATGTGCCCAAGCTTCTTGCATTTCCTGCACTTGACATCGGGTCTTCTCCAGCATTTATAGTGAGGATGATTAATCTTATCACAATGTTTGCAAGGTTCCTTTTGGGACTGGGCCGAAGTTTCTGTTGCTTCTTGCTTCTTGCCTTATGCGCCCCCTTTGTTCCAATGCTTCTTCTTCCCTCCTCCACTGGTTTTCTGACTCGCCCTTAGTGTGTCCTCAGTCACTTCTACCGACCTCATTGCTCTCCTCTGTTCTTGGGCTTGCAGAAAACTTAAAAACTCCGACAACTTCAGGTCTGCCATGTCTCTGGTATTCTCCAAAGAAATGATGGTTGCTTCGAATTTTTCTGGAAG
>JAOSBK010000206.1:50250379-50260664 GCA_027568895.1 Erythroxylum shatona
AATAAAGTATTTAAAGTAAACAAATAAATAATAAATCAACGAATAAATAAAAAATTTTCGGGGCCCAACACATACACACTTTCTTTTGAAGATCGATATGTAAGAAGACATTTTTGATATCTAACTGGTGTAAGGGCCAACTAAATGTAGCTTTTATAAAAATGAATAGACATATAGATATTAGTTTATCAACATGTGACAAAGTATCAAAATAATCCACACTATAAGTCTAAGCATAGCCTTTTACAACAAGTCATGCTTTAAATAGAGCCATTGAGTCATCATAATTGACTTTACTTGTAAAAACCCATTTATATTCGATGCATATCTTTCCAACAACTAAGTTTACTAAATTACACATACCATTAGCATCTAATGTATTCATCTCCTTTATCATAGCATTATGCCAAGCAAGATAGGATAAAACTTCAGAAACATTTTTCGGGAGAGACATGGAATTAAGTAAAGTAATAAAAGAACATGAAGATGAAGACAGATGATCATAAGAAACAAAAGAGGAAATATGAAAAGTGCATTGACATTTACCATTGAGAAGGACAATTGGGAGATCATCCAATGTCAGATCTGATGTCGAAGAAGAAAAGAGGAACGAGTTCATAATAGAATGATTTCTTCTTCTAGAATAGGCTAGATGAATAAATGATGGTTATGGTTGTATAGAGGTACATTATTAATCTGATAGGCAGCCTCATAAATTAATAGATCATCGTTCACTTTTATAGATAGGAAAGAAAGAAATATGTTCAAAAAAGGTAACATCGGTAGGGTATAAGATATTTGTTGAAAGTTGGATAGTAGCATTGATATCCTTTTTGTAAACGAGAGTAGCCTAAAAATAAACATTTCAAATATTTAATATCTAGCTTAGTGATTGGAAAGCAAACATTATGAACAAAACAAATAATGCCAAAAATTCATGGTGTAAAAGAGAATATGAGTTTAGTAAAGAAAAGAATGTTATAAGGAATCTCAGCCCGAAGAACAGATGAAGGCATACACTTGATCAAAAAAAAAGTTTTGAGACTGCTTCAAACTAAAATTGTTTGGGATCATTCATTTGGAATAAGAGTTCTTTCGTTGTTTGGAGCAAATCACAATTTTTCGCATGAAGATTAATAAAGAATACCATTTTAAAGTATGTAGTGTTGGAATAATGTGGAAAAGTATTCTTTGGCATTATCACTTCTTAAAATATGGATAAAAAGATTCAATTTTGTTTTGATTTCAATAAAAAAGTAGTAAAATAGGATAATAGTTTGAAATGATTTTTTATTAGATAAAGCCAGGTCATATGAGAAAAATCGTCAACATATGCAACAAAGTATTGAAAACCAATTTTAGACACTATAATACAAAGATCTTAAATAATAGAATGTACCAATTAAAAAGGAAAACTAAATCATTTATTAACTCAGGGAAAGGAAGACATATAATAGTGTTTGACGAATTGACAAAACTCACATTCTAAGCTAAAATCATTTTGAAATTAAGGACATAACCTCTTTAATAAAGGTAGAGAGGGGTGTCTTGAGTGACAGTAAGCTTCAACAGGGGTTGAGAGAACATGCTCTCGATCGAGTCACCTGGGTATCCAGAATATATAGACCTCCTAAGTCAAATCCTTTACTAATAATCTTTTTCGTCATAAGATCTTGAAAAAGACAATGATCAGGAAAGAACGAGACATAACAATTTAAGGGACGAGTAAGTTTACCCATATATAGTAAATTAAATGACAATCCAGGTAAGTGTAAGACAGAGGATAATAATAATAATGGAGTAGGGTTAGGAGTGTCAGAGCCAATAACAAAGAAAGTAGATCCACCTAATAAGCTAACATAGGAAGCAGATAAGTGCCTTTGAAAAGTTAAAAAAAAATGGGATTACCTGTCATATGATCTAAAGCCCTAGAATCAATGACCTATTGAAAGGAAGAGGAAAAAAGATATGTAGGTGTGTTACTTGAATAAGCAATAACGGAGATATGGTAAGATGGACTTTTCAATGCTTATTGGTACTGAATAAATTTAACAAATTCATCTTCAGAAACTGTAATTGTCTTATCAACAGATAAGCTAGATGACATAGTAGTAACTGCTACATGAGCTGAGTAAGTTTTCTAATTTTTATTTTGTAGGTTTTAACAAGGCATTTGTTATGATATGGTTTATGATAATATTGTCACAAATTCCTGTTCCATCTTTGTTAGTATTCCACTAGGATGATTTTTCATGGTTATAATCATTATTTCGACTCATAAGAGAACTAGAGGTTTGAGGGGTAGAGTAATAAATGCATTAGTGTTTATATGGAGTGTTTGAGTAAAGACCTCATACAAGAGGGAAATTTCAACATTGGAAAGAATCTGAGACTTAGCAATCTTAAACAGTAAGTTAAGTCCAGCTAAAAAACTCATGATTGCCATATGCTCCTGTTAAGGTTGTTGGACTTTAATATTAGGGCTAAATGGTATCGAAACTTTTAATTCTTTGTAGATCTTTTTAACATTTATAAAATAAGATTAAAGGGATTGGTCTTGTTATTCATCCGAATAAAATCCCTTACACACTTTATAAATTCTTTAAATATTTCCTTTTCCAAAAAAACATAAATTCCAAATAATTCGTTAATTATTTGACATACTTGTAGTGATTATTGAGACTAAGGACTTATTGTCAATAGAGTTTCAAATTTTTAATTGGGCATCATTGCATAACCATTCCTTGCATTTATAATCCAATAGAGGATCATCAATAAGGTAATGATCCTTAGAAATACTTCGTGAATAAATTCAATCTATCTTACACAAATAAAATAGTTATAAGCAATTAACTTATGTTATGTGATTTTTAATGTCATTGGACTGACATTACAACAAAAATTTTGCTTTCATCAACCATAGAAATAAAAATTTCCAAAACAATGTGAGTGAGTTAAATGCCAAACCAAAAAACTAAAAAATGAAGCAAACCTTTGAAATCCTGACAGTCACCTTAGTCCTAGCATAAAGATGTAAGAATATAAATATGATGTAACACCTATATAAATGGATAAAGACAAAAGACAATATTTATACAAAATTAATATTTTTGTGATAAACCTAAGTGAAAATCACCCCGAAACACCAAGGAACTAGAGGAGTAGCAGTAAGAGAGGGATAGAAATGGTGGTGGTAAACGAATTCAAATTGTTAAAAACCCTAGTTGTAGGAGTTGAACGCATTGATGGATTTGCCTACATATGGTAGTGTGTGGAAAGGAGACCAAATATTTTGATCAATACATGTGACGTGTGTGTAAACCTTTAGGCAGCTGAACTTTAGGGGGTTTGCTTTCCAGCATGAGGTACCCCTGCTAGTGCCAGCAATGAGGATAAATGGTCACCCAAAAGTGGTGACCTAAAGAAAGTGCAATGTTTTGCTCACCTATGTAGAATTGTCAGCACAAATTGACGTAGAAAAAAACCCAGGTTCTTTGGCTCTAATACCATTATATATATACACATTTATAAGACTAATTTAGCATATGTAATCCTTATGATCAAGGATTATACTCCCTATAACAAATTATAAAATCAGTTCTCAATTTGTAACAATGTCTAATAAGGAACATAACAAGTTTTATAAAAAGATAATTCATTTCATATTTGTGGGTTATGATGGCATGTTGAATTATAAGCTAATTTTAACACACATGAAAGTTAATGCTAAACTATGCTATGCAAAAAGAGAGGAATTGAAGGATGCCATAATGTAGTGGGTAGTTTAATTTTCCTAACTCTCACATAACCTAACATATCATACTTTATGGGTGTGGTAAATCGATTCATGCAGAATCTGAAGAAGTTTCCTTTGGATGTTGTATGTCGGATTTTAAGATATGTTAAAAGTACTATTGATTATGGGATAAAGTATAAGAAAAATGTGATATGAGAAGTCTTGGGATATTGTGAAGCTAACTATGACCATAATTCTCATTGTTTGACAACTGATATATGATTAATCTTGAAATTGCAGTCATATCTTTGTGCAACAAGAGATAACCTCCTGTTTCTTCATCAAATACAGAAGCATAGTATAGAGTAGCGGTTATAGCAACTCAACAGTACATATGGTTAATGCAAGCATTAGGAGATTGCCATCATCCAATTGACTATGGATTGAAATTATATTATAATTACCAATTAACAAGTTGTTTGACAGAAAATTCAATTTTTCATGCAAGGACCAAGCACTTGGAGGTAACTATCAATTTATTTGAGAAAAGGTGTTGCAAGGCAATATTGAGGTGAAAGATATCATAATAGAAGTTTAAGTTGCATATGTACTTACTAGGCGCAAAACATAATCAAGTTTGAAGAATTTTGAAAACTTGGGATGATTTTAAGAGCAACATTGAGAGAGATTACTTGTTGAGAGCATTATATGATCCCCAACTTGTCTCTCTTTAAAAGTTTTTGGTAGCACTAAGGAAATCTCAGTCAAGTGAAAGAAATATATACTTACAGGAGTATGAAGCGGTTGAATGGAGAAATAGCTAGAAAAATGAATAAAAGGTTGTAAAGGAATTCGAAAGAAATTAATGATTATAAGAAGTTCTACAATATTCTACAATAAGGCGAAAAATGAAATTTCGTTGATTCAAACTTCTATAAATAGTACTTACTATGTTATATTGTAAAGATAACTTTAAAAAGTGAGATATCATTTAGTATAAAATTAAGAGGAGAAAATATTATAAAAGAAGAGAGAGATAACAATACGGTGTTGGGCACCTCATTTTACATCATCATCTTCTCATAATATTAACTAGCATAATCTTCTTTCACCCGACATTTTTCTACAGTGATGTCATGCCTCTTTCCTATTTGCAGCAACTTTTCCTTTCTTCTTCTCTTTGGATGATTTGAACACCTTTAAATGGTTTCGGGAGCTGGTGGAGTCTTTCAATGAATTCTCCGTAACCTCATGGTGGAAAGTTGGCAACTTACCATTGTCTTATACAAGCAATTTACGTGCATTTATTTGTCTAAAAATCAATAGGTGAGTGTAGCAAAAGATGACTATGGAATGCCTTTAATTAACCCCACGTAACTATCAAATAAGTTCTTGACATGGAAATTAAAAAAGTATACTATCAAATTTGAGCAATTAAATAATTAAGTCAATGAAATAATAAATATAGAATTATCGGCTTAGTTTCCATTGAATTGAAAAAAAAAAGTGAAACAAGAATCACTTAATATTTAGCATTGTTGATAAAGCTTTTTCAAGACACATCAAATAATTAACTTCTACTCATTGATATGTTTATGGTGACAATTCAAATCAAAAGTTGTTATTTTATTTTTGTATACTATTTTTAAAACATTTTTAAGGCCAATAATTTTGTTTTAAAATTAATCATATAACTTAAATTTAATGGAATCTTACTAAAAGTAAAGTCAAGAGAGTTCAGCCAACTTGTGCATATATTTATTAACCCGTGATTAATTATGAGAGTTCCATATGTACAGTATAAAGAATAAACGGACATGCAATATTATGGATGGAAAAATACATCAAACTGCATATGCTATTTTCTTTGTCGAGATGTTCAATTTTAATAATTTGTTTAAGGATACTACCTCACGAACATAATTAGGCATTTCTGAAACAATATTTTATCAAGAGCATATGATTTATTTGAATATTAAGGTATTGGCCATATTAAAGAAAATATAGCTGATATTTTGTTATTAAAATGAATGTGTTAAGGAGTACATAATTAAAATGATTTAATATTGGTTGCAAAGATAAAAATCCAGAAAATGAAATTTTATTTTTTATGTTTTATTTTCTAAAAACATCGGTCTAATGATATGAAGGCTTCTAAATATGTCATAGATTACTTATCTACAACAAAAAGAGTATACAAATATCAATGTTGAGGCGTAAATTAGAAAACAAAAACAGTGAGAATCAAGGTAACTTAGTGACTCTTATTACATATATCTCTTCTTTAATTATAGACCTATCAAGTTTTTTACTGGTTAGGTGGTAGAATTACTAATTATGTGGTTCTGATGATACTACAATTATGTGAAAAAAAAGGAGTTAAAAGTTCAAATTTAGCAGTAATAATGATGTATATTATGATTCACTAGAGTAGATTGTTATATTGGTAGAAATAGGCTAAACTTATGGTGAACAAACTTAATATGATAACTATACGAGGGGATTAATTTTTGTACGATATATCGATGTATAAGGCTTTTCAAATATCACCAGAGTGTCCTTTTTCACATGTATGATATATGAGGCTTTTCAAGTTTTTAAATATAAATGGGGTTTCAAGATTTGAAGATTCTTCTTAATTTGCCACTCCTCAAAACTAAAACATTACTGTTCTGTAGCCTAACCACTTAAGAGAAGCGTTAATTTGTGGAATTGTTATAAACGTGCTTCAATAATTATTTTCTTATTACATGGTTAAATCAATTGAAGGGCTTTTTATTTTAAGCTCATGATCTACTTGGCACAATGGATTGACTTAGATGTGTTATTAGGCCCAATTTTCAGAAAGTACCATCGATTGACGAGATCATTTCAAAATCTGAATTACTAATTTCACTATTTCCCCTGATGAGACTTGTAATATAGGCGAACACGAGGAGCCGTTTTCTATGGGAAAAGAAATATTAAATTATACGTAAAATAATAAATATCTTTACTGCTCCAAAAATTTACATATTTTAAATACTAAACACTTTCAGCATATTATCTATGTTTATACTAAAATAGATTAACAACTTTCATATTTTATCTCTATAAATCTATTTCTCAAATTAAGTTATTACATTTTCACATTCAATAAGATAATTATATTCTCAACATATGAAAATATGAATTTTTATTCTATATGAGTAATATGTTTTCACATATTTCCATTAAAAATGACAACTATACTCCCATTAATCTTCATGTATATATGATGAATTCACAATCATCTCCAAACAAACTATTTGATTTCAACATGTAAGTAAATCTTGCAACGTTTCATAGCTTTTGAGCTTTATATTCATGTATCAATACAGGTACTAGTTCCAATTGGATGCACTATTATAAGATTTGAACATTTCAAATTTCTTTTTACTCTTACCACTTATCTTGAGAAGTGTTACTTTTTTAGATATACATTGAAACAACGAATTTATTCAATGAGTCTGTAAAATTATATCCAATCTTTTGGATATTTTATAACCTTCTATTATCCAATTTAATTCTAAACTTAGCGGCTAATATATGCTTCAACTAAGCATCACATCTTAAAATTGATAGTCGTATATTGCATCATATTTTGCATCACGATAGTGACAAAAGGGGATAATGCCACGATCGTGGTCTACGAGTAGACAGATGCAAACTGCTTTCCAGACTTAAGTTTCTGAGTAGCTTTTTAGACCTTTTGGACCTAAAAAAAGCACTAGAATTGCTCAAAATAGAAATACGATAAATAGGAAAGAGATGGAACCTAAAGGAGAGCCTCTACTTATGCAATTTGGGGAAAGCTTCAAGAGAGAGAAGAAGAAGAGAGAAAGAGAAGAGGGGGAGGAGGAGAGAGGAAGCGAGTCTTCCGACGATGTTGGCTTCCCGGGTCATTCAATCCAAGTTCTTTCTCCTTTCTATCTTTATTTTCATTTATTGAATGTATGAGATGATGATGGATGTATGATGATGGATCTTGGTTTGTTGATGACGTTCTAACTTTTCCTTCGGGATTTTACATTGATTCACTACTAATATATTTATTTGTGTGTTATTGTGATTAGGTGTTGTGATTAATTACAGCATTTGCATATTTCGGTAGTAAACCGAGAGGATGAACCGGATAAAAATGATTGGATTGGATTAATGAGAGTTAAGTGATCTAATAGACTACGTGATTAATCATATCATTTATTGTGCGGAGAGAAATCTCGTATGAGACCTTGTAGTTTATTAGAGGGCTTAAGATCTAATTAGAGTTGTGAGTCTTTTTTTAATTATGAGATTGCAAATTCTATAATTCAATTAGGTTTATAATTTAGGATTTAATGATTATAAGTCGAGAGAAAATAATCCACCCTACAATAATTTAGAACCAACACCACAATAATGCAAAAGTAATTAGGATAGTATTGATGATAGGATAAATCCCTCTCTCATAATTTGGAAAATTCTTTTGTGTGATTCCCTATTGTTGAATTGTTGGTGCTCAATATTTGATTTCGTTGAGTTAATTTTGCAAATTAATATCTTTACAATTATCCATGTTTAGTTTCCTGACTCGTTTTATTTTCATTTTATTAATTTTTTAGCCTTAGATAACTTAGGACTAGATTAGTCCATAACTCCTCGTGGGATCGACACTTCCAATAATACAACCCACGACCCGTAAACTTGCGATATTTTGAAGGCTATAAATTGTAAAGCTTGCAAAACCATCAACAAAAATCATGAACTTTATTTCTTTCAATATCTTAGCATTTCATATCTAATATCTAATTTTGCTAATTTATTTAATTGGAACAGTTGAAGGAAAGTTATTATAATAGATATAGTTATAGAAGAAATATTATTGCACCATATAATATCTCATATTGTATATTGCTCCTTACATAAATCTATACTCATATAGAATTTAGTTGTGAAGGTGTTCACTAGATAATCTTAATCCTTATAAATAATTGAAAACTTTTGAAATCTCATCACATCGATTTCAGTAAAATGTTTCAACATTCTCAATACTTTTTAAAATTTTAAGTCAATATTTAATTTAATATGTATGACTACATCACATAAAGTTATTAATACATTTAATGAAATAAAAATATCATCCTTCTATGAATTATTATTATATTCAATGCAACACTTGTATAAGATTTAATAATTGACTACCATCATCATCTCTTTACTAATGTTGATTTGGTTATTTTTCAATCCAACAAGTTTTATAGGATTTATAATTAAAAGGATATATAAATATATATATCATTGTATGTAACTTTATGATTATCATTGTATTGATTTAATCAATATGGCATAAAAAGATAGTATTCATTGTCCAAGTTTATATCCTTTCAACTTATGTTGAACATAAGTTTCCCTTAATCCAATAAGTACAAGCTTTTTAAATAAATATGGATCAATTATGTTTACTCAAAATTTTATTTCTTGTCATACCTTGAATATTATAATGATGTTAAATCTAAATTTAGTATCAAAAAACTCATAAGCATGAACTACATAATATGTGTAGATAAGAAAAGTTATGCAATCATTTTTCTTCTATTGATAACTATTATCATATTATAACAAATGTTTTTCATTGTAGGCCATATTTATGCTTTTAGTAGGTTAAATTGAATGAAAAAAATTCCATCATAACATTATACTTTTCAACCTACTTTATGCATCCTCTTGTATCTTACTATCATAGTGTTGACATATGAGACGTTAATCAACTCAAAATGTTCATGCATTTTGTCATCTGTATAATACGGATATATCTTTAAAAATTTAATATCAAATCCTCAACAGGGATTATAACAATATTGCATAATGAACATCAATGTTACGAATATTGTACCAGACTTGGTACCTGATTTAGTTTTGGTACAGTAGGGTAATGATACTAGTAAATATCAGGTACTGTTTCAAATAATTTTTTAAAGATTACAAAATAATCCTTTAATTTTATAAAATTAAAAAATCATCCCTTTTAATTTATCATTATAAATTATGGGGTAAATAGATTTAAAGTAACATATAAAATAATCTTATATCCTTACGAATTTGATTTTTCAAAACTCCCATATTATGTTTCCAAGTAACATATCACATGGAAAAGGAAAAAAGAAAAGGTTTATTTGTGATCAATGATCTTTTCATGATTATAAATATAAAATACTTTAGCTATTATTTACAAGCCTCTTCTTATATTTTCTATCATAATCTATAAGAAGGGGAAATACGTAAAATCAAATAATTTATGTCTGAGTTGGACATGAATGACAAGGAGTAAAAAAAAGTGAACAACTCTAATGTTTTAAAAGAGACACCAACTTTTGCTATTTAATTCGTTAATCTTTTCTAAGAGATTAAGCAACTTTAATGATTTAAAAACCTAATTTATTCTCTTTAATACATTTATCTTTATTAAATCATGTGTCGGAACCCGCTCCCGGAGCCCGACTGTCCCGGGAGGTGAGCCCTGCTGAGGCCCATTCCCGAGACACCTGAGTT
>JAOSBK010000206.1:50267360-50285607 GCA_027568895.1 Erythroxylum shatona
ATCATCCATGCACCATTCACATTTCATTAACATCAAAAAAATAAAGTTTTACAAATCTTTAATGGCATTCCAAGCCATATTATATCATCGCCTCAAAATCTCAAATTACAAAAAGTTATTGAACAACAACTTGTTGCTTTCCCAAAATCAACTTTAAGCACAAAATAATCAAATATGGAGATATTTCCTTAGGCTCTTGATCACTTGATCTCTTAGCTATTAACTGAAGAGGGGATAAAAGGGTGGTGAGCTTGAAAGCTCATGGGTAACAAGTTTAAAACAAAGAATAAGCAAAATCATTGAAATGTTTCTTGTCTTATAAAAGTCATAGTGAATTTATAAAACAATTTGTTCTCAAATTTTCAGTCAAATTCACAATTCTTGCTTAAAACTTATAGTTAAAGTATCATCACATCAACATAGCAGAACACTCAAATTATGCAACAAACTTCACAATTGTGCACAAACAAATGGCTTGAGGGTTTCATGGAAACAAAATGGAGAAACTAAAGTTTATCCCATGAACTTAATGAGTCCACTTTTTGGAGCTCATATGCCACAAGCGAGCAACCGGAAGAAGGCTCTTATCAACGTGCACGTGATGAACAGAATGGTTCCACTCTCGCCCAAACAAAAGAACATAATCATGCTCAAATCATTTTATCATATGCTTATACCTTCATTCTTTCACATCTTCTCGTTCATACAAAATGCCATGACATGTTTCAAAGCATAACATGAATATTTCAAAACCATTTTCCCTTTTATAATCAAAATTCATACACCAACGTGTGGCAATTTCTCAAATCTTTCAAAAGCATTAAAAGCAACATTTATGAAGTAACTGAAATCATTTTATTTTCTTGATTTGGAAAAGCATTAATGGCTCATAACTCTATTATAAACATGTAACCCACCTCTTCCTTTTTCCCTTCTTCTGGAACAAAATCTCTCTTGAAGGCTAAGAAAATTGAAACTCTAACTTATTTTCTCTTCTTTCTCTCCTTCTCTCCTTCTCTTCGTATTTCTCTCTCTTCTTTAAGGCACTCTCTCTTTTTCTCTTCAATTCACATTTTTCCCCTTCTTAAAAAGCAAGACTACATTTCTTTCTTCCATTTCTATCCTTAAAGAGCCCAAAAAGTCCATTTTACCCTTCCTTATAGGCTTATGTTCTTTTAACCTTAAGTGTCTTGCCAAAAACACCCCTTAAACATTATTATAACCTTTACACTTTAATTCAATCAACCTATATCATATAATCAACATCATAATTTACTCCACAAATTTCATAAAGACCTCATAATTAATGTAAATCATACTTATTCATCAAGAAAAAATTTTGAGGGCCAACAGTTGGAGCTACAGGGGAGAACAGAGAGTGGGTCGTTGTTGTTATAGAAGTCTAGACTAGGAAGAAAGGTATTCTAGAGTTATGGGCCCTTCAATTTTTTAAATTTTCATTTATTTTTGTTATTAAATTAATATTTTAGATACCTAATAGTAGTAATCGTTACTAGTTCATAAGACCAGTATCAACCAGTATTAAAATTGGTATAAAATTAGTATTTATCATACCATTATTATGGTAGCCATAACACAGATGAAGATACAATTTTTTAGTTGACTTTGAGAACTGATATGGAAACTCTCAGAAAACAAGGTTCTTAAAACCACCCTAATCCTATTGATCAAACTCCCAACTTTTTATTCAATTAAACATGTTAGATCAAACCTCAAATCATAAGTTTGAGATCTAATATCAAAGAAATCAAAAATCAATTTTCGTTGCAAATACTTGCTTATTGATGCAAATCAACTTCTTGAAATAACCATGAAGACATTCACACCTCACTTAAAGAATTCAATTCTGAAATTTTATTAATCATCAAATCTAAGGTTACAAGGTTATAATAAGGTATAAATACCCTTGAACAAGTCCTAATCCTAATAAGAATGGGTTTCCAAGCCCATTTAATGAAAACTAGGCTAATCCTGACAAATCTAAGAGTATCTAACCTATTGAACATACTCTGGCCTATTGAACATACTCTGATCTAAGTCCTTTTAAGAATGGGTTAAACATATTAAAACAAATAAGTCTCAAAATAACCCAAACAAACAAAGAGGGGCATATGGGCCTTATCAAGCACTTTAATAGGCCCACACGCTTGGTTCATAACAAACTAAGCTTAAAAAAACTAAGTTATGTGACTTTTAATGAAAGCACATGCTACTAACTAAAAGAACAGCCCATAAACAAGTTCTTAGGCCTAAAATAAGATATAATAAATAATAAACCCAAATTATCAAAAAATGCGCCCCAAACAAGACTTGAGCTTATTTCCCAAAATGGCTAAATACTAGCCTCTTCCAACGCCCCTCTAACAAAGTCACAAGCTTAGGCATGCCTTGGTGTTTCTCCATGGATGTTTTGGCTTCCTTATATACTTGACTTGTGATTTGGGCTTAAACAAAAGCTTGCATTACTTCTTTAAGCCTTGAAGCTTGTTATGTTGTAATTTGATCATTTGGCATATGTAGCTTGTCAAGTTGTTGTGTAAGGCGTGGAACTCCATTACGAAGATTGGTTGTATCATCCCCTCCCTCCTCAAAAGGATTCGTCCTCAAATCAAACCCAACATTATTAAAGGGAGAGAGATAAACAACATTAAAAGTAGCAGACACTTGATACTCACCATGCAAATCAATCATGTAGGCATTAAATTAATTCTCTCAAGCACTTGGAATGACTCATCACCTCTAGGATCCAACTTGGATTTCCTTTGTTTAAGAAATCTCTCCTTCATGAAATGCACCCAAACCCAATCTCCAGGCTCAAACCTCAATAACTTGTGCCCTTGATTAGCCCTGTGCGCATTTACTTCATTTCGCTTCTCTATTTGTTGCCTTGCTTTCTTATGAATGCTCTTCACCAATTCGGCCTTATGTTGTCCATCCCTGCTAGATAACTCATGTAATGGCAAAGGACACAAATCCAAAGGCATCAAAGGGTTAAATCTATGAACTATCTCAAATGGTGAATAACTAGTAATAGAATGAATGCTCTAATTATATGCAAATTCAACTAATGGCAAACATTGTTCCCAAGTTTTAAGATGTTTTCCTATAACAGCACGCAAAAAAGATCCTAAAGTTCTATTGACCACTTCGGTTTGGCCATCTGTTTGAGAATGACAAGTAGTAGAAAACAAAAGCTTACTTCCTAACTTTCCCCGAAGAACACGCCAAAAGTGGCATGTTCTATCACAATTGTGACAGAAGGGGATAATGCCACGATCATGGCCTATGAGTAGACAGATGCAAATGGCCTTCCAGACTTAAGTTTTTGAGTAGTTTTTCAAACCTTTCGGACCTAGAAAAAGCCCTAGAATTGCTCAAAATAGAAATACTATAAATAGGAAAGAGATGGAACCTAAAGGAGAGCCTCCATTTTTGCAATTTGGGGAAAGCTTCAAGGGAGAGAAGAAGAAGAGAGAGAGAAGAGGAACAAGAGGAAGCAGGTCTTACGATGCTGGCTTCCTGAGTCATTCAATCCAAGTTCTTTCTCCTTTCTATCTTTATTTTTGTTTATTGAATTTATGAGATGATGATGGATCTTAGATTGTTAAAGGCGTTCTAACTTTTCCTTCAAGATTTTACCTTGATTTACTGTTAATATATTTATTATGTGTTATTGTGATTAGGTGTTGTGATTAATTTCAGTGTTTGCATATTTTGGTAAAAAACCGAGAGGATGAACCGGATAAAAATGATTGGACTGGATTAATGAGAGTTAAGTGATCTAATAGACCACATGATTAATCACATCATTTATTGTGTGGACAGAAATCCCATGTGAGACTTGGTAGTTTATTAGAGAGCTTAAGATCTAATTAAAGTTGTGGGTCTTTTATTAATTGAGAGATTGCAAATTTCATAATTCAATTAAGGTTTATGATTTAGGATTTAATGATTATAACTTGGGAGAGAATAATTCACCCTACGATAATCTAAAACCGACAGCACAATAATGCAAAAGTAATTAGATTAGCATTGATGATAGGATAAATCTCTCTCTCATAATTTGGTAAATTCTCTTGTGTGAATTCCCATTGTTCAATTGTTGGTGCTCAATATTTGATTTCGTTGAGTTAATTTTGCAAATTAATATCTTGACAATTATCTGTGATTAGTTTCCTTTCCCGTTTTATTTTCATTTTATGAATTTTTTAGCCTTAGATGACTTAGGATTAGATTAGTTCATAACTCCTTGTGGGATCGACATTTCAAATAATACAACCCACGACCCCTACACTTGCGGTATTTTGAAGGCTATAAATTGTAAAGCTTGCAAAACGATCAACAAAAATCATGAACTTTATCTCTTTCGATATCTTAGCATTTCATATCTAATATCAAATCTTGCTAATTGATTTCATTGGAACACTTGAAGGAAAGTTATTATAATAGATATAGTTGTAGAAGAAATAATATTGCACCATACAATATCTCATATTGTGTACTCCTCCTTACATAAATCTATACTCATATAGAATTTAGTTATGATGGTGTTCACTAGGTAATCTCAATCCCTATAAATAATTGAAATTTTTTTGAATCTCATCACATCGATTTCAGTAAAATGTTTCAGCATTCTCAATGCTTAATTTTTGTTAGATTTAAACAATATGAATTTTTAAAATTTTAAGTCAATATTTAATTTAATATGTATGACTACATCACATAAAGTTATTAGTACATTTAATGAAATAAAAATATCATCCTTCTATGAATTGTTATTATATTCAATGCAACACTTGTATAAGATTTGACAATTACTACCATCATCATTCCTTTACTAAAGGTTGATTTGGTTATTTTTCAATCCAACAAGTTTCACGGGATTTATAATCAAAAGGATATATAAATATATATCATTGTATGTAACTTTAAATCAATATGGCATAAAAAGATAGTCTTCAATGTCCAAGTTTATATCCTTTCGACTTATGTTGAATATAAGTTTCCCTTAATCCAATAAGTACAAGCTTTTTGAATAAATATGGATCAATTATGTTTACTCAAAAATTTATTTATTGTCATATCTTGAATATTATAATGATGTTAAATCTAAATTTAGTATCAAAAACTCATAAGCATGAACTACATAATACATGTAGATAAGAAAAGTTATGTAATCATTTTTCTTCTATTGATAACTATTATCATATTATAACAAATGTCTTTCATTGTATGCCATATTTATGCTTTTAGTAGGCTAAATTGAATGAAAAAATTCCATCATGATACTATACTTTTCATCCCTACTTCATGCAACCTCGTGCATCTTACTATCATAGTGTTGACATACATCTTACATGTTATAATCAAAGTTATGTGAGACATTAATCAACTCAAAATGTTCATGCATTTTATCATCTATATAATACAGATATATCTCTAAAAATTTAACATTACATCCTCAATAGGGATTATAACAATATTGCATAATGAACATCAATGTTATGAATATTGTACTAGACTTGGTACCTAATTTAGTTTTGATACAGTAGGGTACCAATACTAGTAAATATTAGGTACTATTTCAGATAATTTTCTAAAAATTACAAAATATTCCTTTAATTTTATAAAATTAAAAAATCATCCCTTTTAATTTATCATTATAAATTATGGAATAAATAAATTTAAAGTAACATATAAAATAATCTTACATCCTTACAAATTTGATTTTTCAAAACTCCCATATTATTTGTCTAAGTAACATAACACCTGGAAAAGAAAAAAGAAAAGGTTTATTTGTGATCAATTATCTTTTCATAATTATAAATATAAAATACTTTAGCTACTATTTACAAGCCTCTTCCTATATTTGCTATCATAATCTATAAAAAGGGGAAATATGTAAAATCAAATAATTTAGGTGTGAGTTGGACATGAATGACGAGGAGTGCAAAAGTGAACAACTCTAATGTTTTAAAAGAGATACCTACTTTTTGCTATTTAATTCGTTAATCTCTTTTAAAACATTAAGCAGCTTTAATGCTTTAAAAACCTAATTTATTCTCTTTAATACATTTATCTTTATTAAATCATGCACATAACACAATGAGGAGAAGGCGAGAAATGACACTAGTATAGAACATCAAAATGGACAAATCCAACAAACGGAGAGCGGTAAGAAGACATGAGAGATCTGAGCTAAAGCAATGATGAGTGGTAGTGGACAGATCTGGCGAAGTTGCAACAAGCAAAAGACCTGGTGGCTGGTTGTTGGAGCTACAGAGGAGAACAAAGAGTGGGTTGATGTTGTTATAGAAGTCTAGACAAGGAAGAAAGGTGTTCTAAAGTTATGGGTCCTTCAATTTTTTAAAACTTCATTTATTTTTGTTATTAAATTAATATTTCAGATACCTAATAGTAGTAATCGTCACTAGTTAATATGACCAGTATCAACCAATATTAAAGTTGGCATAAAATTAGTATTTATCATACCATTTTTTAGGTAAGTAAGTGTCGACCACTACATTGTGGTAGCCATAACACATATGAAGAAACAATTTTTGATTTGACTTTAAGAACTAACACGAAAACCTCAAGAAAACAAGATTCTTAAACACCCACCCCCACCCCCCCACCCCACCAAAAAAAATCCTATTCATCAAACTCCCAACTTTCTATTCAATTAAATATGCTAGATCAAATCCCAAACTATAAGTTTGAAATCTAATTCCAAAGAAATCAGAAATCAATTTACGTTACAAGTACTTACTTATTGATGCAAATCAATTTTTTAAAGTAACCATGAAGACATTCACGCCTCACTTGAAGAATTGAACTCTGAATTTTTATTAATAATCAAATCTAAGGATACAAGAATATAATAAGATATAAATACCCTTGACCAAGTCCTAACCCTAATAGGAATGGGTTTCCAAGCCCATTTAATGAAAACTAGACTAATCCTAACAAATCTAGGAGTATCTAGCCCATTGAATATAATCTGATCCAAGTCCTTTTAGGAATGACTAAACACATTAAAACAACTAAGTCTCAAAATAACCCAAACAAACAAAGAGGGGCATATGGGCCTTGTTAAGCACTTTAATAGGCCCATACGCTTAGTTTATAACAAACTAAGCTAAAAAAAACTAAGTCATGTGACTTTTAATGAAAGCACATGCTACTAACTAAAAGAACAGTTCATAAACAAGTCATTGGGCCTAAAATAAGAGATAATAAATAACAAGTCCAAATTATAAAAAAATGCACCCCAAATGAGACTTGAGCTTGTTTCCCAAAATGGCTAAGTACTAGTCTCTTCCAATGCCTCCTTTAACAAAGTCACAAGCTTAAGCATGCCTTGGTGTTCCCCCATGGATGTTTCGGTCCCTCATGTACTTGACTTGTGATTTGAGTTTGAATAAAAGCTTGCATTACTTGTTTAAGCTTTGAAGCTTGTTGCGTTGTAATTGGACCACTTGGCATGTGTAGCTTGTCATATTGTTGTGTAAGGCGTGGAACTCCATTACGAAGGCTGGTTGTATCAAGAACTCTTCTCAAACTTAACCTTTGTCGAAGAAATTTGGTTCACTAATTTAGTGTCAACTATACTAAGCAGGGTAAATTCTACTCAAAACAAAATATAAACGTAAGAAAAAAAAACAAATAATTGATTATAAGTCATGACTATCAAATAAGATTAAAACTTTAATCCTGTATTTGGTTACTTTCACTATTTTATTTGAAATAATAGCCCTCACTACTATTCGGAAAGATTACTCTGATTTCTCTAATAAGCTAAGACATCATTCATATTTAGTTATTCTTGAATTTGTTCAACAAACCAACTAAACTTAAAATAGATATGTAAGAATTTTATCAACCACATCTTATGTGACTTTGAAATCCGTTAGGTAACAACTCTTTCCAAAATATATCTTAATGTTATTCCTAAATTTAGCTTTAAATTTATGTGATCATGAGTTTGCTTATTTGAACCATACAAATTTAATTAAACAGGACTAGCTATTATAAAAGTAAACATATTCAAGCTAAAGCAATGTTGAGTTTGCTCAACGAGCCTAATAATAAACGAAACTCTGATTTATTCTTATAACAAGGGAAGGCAACAATAATGTTCTCAACGTGTACTTAATATTTATTTAGATTAATTTACATCTATTATTACATTTAATTACAATTTAGTAAATATTATTAAAATTAAAAAATAAATTTAAGCTTATTTGAACATGTTATGCTATGTGACATATTGGGACATAAATTTATACATGTCAACACTGATATAGCACAAAATGGATGAAGACATAACTTCGTTGATATTTTTAACTATAGAATATCTTGCATAAAGAGGTCTTTCTCTTTTCATGTGTCTTGTATTTAGCCTAATACTTTTGTTTGTAGTACTTGCCTCTTTAATTTATTTATTCTCTTTCAATTGCTTTTTATTTTATTTATTTATTTCTTTCTTTCTTGTATGTCTATTTATTTACTTATTTTTATATATTTATTTGTTTATCTTTTAGTTTTTTTAAAAATTGTTGTTAAATTTTTTTCTTTTACTTATAGGTCTATCGAAAACAATCTCTATACTAGTTAAGAGTAAGATTACATACTTCTAGACCTCTCAAAAACTCACATCTCAGTAGGATTTTTATTAGGATGTTATTGTCGTTGTTGTTATTGTTACTTATTGAATGTTATATAAATATTAGGATTTATTTTGAACCCATGAACTTGTATTTTGGTGAAAATATTAGAAATGAAACACATTTTCACTTGACCTTAACTTCCCTTCAAAGCTTCGTCCTTACTAATTGGGCATCCCAGCTAGGCTCATATACTTTGCCCTCTTCACAATAATGTTTAGAAGTTGATCTGATTTGTCTTTTGTATTAGTTTTTTGGATTTAACTACTTTGTTGCCAGTTAAGTAAAGCTTATAGTCTTCAAAGAAAATGATAACAATTGCCATGGCTAAAGACTCTCTCAAGGAAAGAGAAGAAGCTTAAAAGTTGTAGGCTGAGATACAGATTTTGGATGTTCAAGTGATCGATATGAAGAGAAAGAACAAAAACGAGAAACTCATGATCCAGGACTTGGCGCTGGTAAGATGTAAGAGAAAGGCAGAAAAAGGCAAGATCACATAGACACAATCTTCATATAAAGAAAGGAAATCGCAATAAGCCATCGGAACTATGTATCTTAGAAGGAGCTTTTAGCAACGATAATTAAACGATGCAAAATATGGAACGAGACATTCTTTTCACTGTATATTAATCAATTTGCAGCTATAAATTCTAGAAAGTTCTACTACACGAGCATTAAATGATAACAAGACTGCACTTATCAACTCACAAAATGGACAAGTAGGGATTCTGCCTATATAACAAACATGAAATAAATCTGACTCCAAAAGAAGCGTCTATATCTATCAAATGGGCAATCTTTCAATTATATTAACCATTAGAAGATCTAATTAGAAAAAGGTATTTGCCATGTGCATGAAAAATTTAACAAATTGAAGATATATAATAGGTTGTTTAGAAAGGGGAAGGAAGCACTTTAAATGACCCAAAGAGTAGTGGATGTGGCCGTGAAGCCACAAAAGGCACTGGACTGGATGCGCATGGGCTTGAGGATGCAATCTTGGCTTTTCTTTTCTTGTAGTTAACAAAAACCAAACTAAATCAACTTCTATACATTGTTGTAAAGAGGGGCAAAACTTATTGGCCCCTCTTTCCAGTTGTAATGTCTAGTTAGTAAAGGTCTACAAACATTTAGGTTTGGGTTAAATGTTAGGGTTGGAAGTAACCCTTTTGTCAAAACATTTCATCTAATGGCCATATATTCCAATTTTTGTATAAGCAGTCATGTTAGGCAATATGATCATTAGAACGTGCTAATAGAGAGATTTCTGTTAAAGGAGATCTGGAATTTAAGAGCCACCAAAAGACATGACTCCCAAAAGGTGAACTAGAAGATAGAAATTTTTACACACATTTTATTTTTTGCTTTTATTTTTGTTATATATAAAGATTTTTAACATTTAAATTAAGGAAAAATCAAAACTCCACCCTTTCTTTTCTTTATATAAATGTTCTTTTATTTTCGGGAACTTGATAGATGAATTAATATTAACTCATCATTAATATACAAAAGAACAAAGAAAACAAATAGCATATGACACGACTCCGCCCAAATTATCGCTCACTGTCGGTGGGTTTTTGTTTTTTTTTGAAAGGTCGTTGAATAATCATGTGAAAATTTGGGACATCGATCGATAAGCCCTGGCGCCTCTCATCTCATCTGACATCAAAGATCCACTTTCTTATATGTTTGTCGTTATACGAAAGGTAGGAGCGAGACGGCTCCTTCATTATTAAGTCAGTGCCATCGGGCGCCGTAGTACTTATTGTCATTCTTCACGTGCATGATCTTTTAAGTCCCCACTTCGAATTTGACAGCTCTTCTATTTAATCCCTTGTTTTTATTTTCCATTTTTTGGTTTTTTTTAATCTGTTTTATGTTCTTGATACTCTATTATTTCTCTGAGGATGGGAATCTGTGCCTTTTGTTTTTGATATTTTATGCATGAAATGGTCGTGAAATGAATATACATGTGACTGCTGACTAGGTTCCAGTTTAGATTTATGATTCTGTGAAGGTTTCTTGTTCTTATTCTCTTGATCTCTAATACGACGGATGTCACAGATTATACTAGATCAAACTATGTCAATGTACTTTTAAGTGGAAAATATTTTCTAACAACTTCGCAAAAAATTCATGAAATTTGTACAGTTCTTTTTGGTAAAGTAAATTATTATGCGGAAATATCCTTTTCTTCATCGAAAAGAACAATTTCAAGAAATTGGAATCAGTGAGGACAACCTGACAACCATTAACGCTAGGTAATCGAAATTCACAACCATCTTTGATGGTGCATTAAGGCTCGCCTTCTCCTTTTCACTTGAGAATATGACTCCATAAGCAAGGAGACAAAACATGATGAGCTGTCATTTCATTCTTTTCTGTTTTATGATAGGTGCGGTGCAAGTTGCTAATTAAACAACATTTATTTGAAATTGTTTCCACAATTTGCAGCGACATTTAGTCGACTCTTGTGGTCGGATTGACACTGACTGACAAAAAGAAAAGAAAAGAAAACAAGAACTACTCGCATTGAATGAAAGTGAAACCAAGCAACAAGATTCGAAATGTTTGCAAGTATCATGTGTTGGGGCTAATAAATTATCTATTCAAGCCATGAAATGACAAGATCTGGGCTGGTAAGGAGCATGCATGTGGGAAGGAATATCGATTGACAGTTCTTATAATGGCCGAATTGATATGCTATCAGCTACTATCTGTACTGGCTAGATGTCTTATCAAGCAAAGGTCCAAACAAAAGGGGTCTGTGGAAATTTGTGATAAAGTTGCATGAATTTTGGCGTCAAAACTACTTTACTCAGGCGAATGATATTAGGCTTATTAGCAAATTATGGCAACTTGTAGAACCATCAAGTTCACAATACATTTCAAAGCTCGGTATAGAGCTTCCTTTTGTTTTACATGTTGAATGCACTATGCTATGGGACAACTCCGTAAGTAATCCAGATGGTAGTGTTAATTTGAAATATTAAACGAGATTTTTATATAAAAACTTGGACCGTTGATAGGTAATTTATATTAGTCAAGGGATTAATGTTAGTAATGGTTTATAAACGTAAAGCTTTATTTACTATTTATTTTCCGATTAATATATGTGAAAGACAATGACATTCTATCATAAAATTTGATCTAACAATTTAAAGCAATTTTCGCTTTTGAACAGTCCCATATATAATTTATATTTACATTGAAAATCCTTAAATATTTCTCTCTATCTCATTTTATATACCTTCCATCAAGAATAGATTTAAAATTTCAATTCAATGAGAGTAGGTTTTAATAATGATCCGACAACAACTATCGTAATACCAACCATTGCAAATTATAAATTTGATTATGACCTTTAATTTTCAAAGATTGTGCAACCAAGTTTCTAGATTTGATTAAGTCTTGATCCAATTTTCTTTTTTGGTGGCTACATTCTAATTCTTGGAATATGCTATAGCTACGTTTGCACTCTTTTTCTGTTGTAATTTTCCAATGTATTGCCGGTTGAGGAGTATCTATCAATCTAATTAATGGCTTGACAAACAAGTAGTCTTATAATTTTGCTCACCTCGATCGATTCTTCTTCAGAAACTAGTCTTATACTGCAAGTATCCGTCTCTTTTGTCCTTTCAAAAAGTGATTGTTTCATCTCGTCGACGAATGAAAATTTAATTTTCAAAATCTTAACTTAAAAATATAAAAAGTTCTCCAGAAATGAAATAACAGTGGAAGAGAATATTTTAGAAGGAGAAAGAAGATCTCTTAAGTGAAAGAAAGTATGAACCAACAACAGATATTGTGAGCTAGTCTATCAAACTTTTTGAAAAAATACGTAACATGTTTTGATTTTGTACAAGGACAAGTGAACACTTTTTAATGTAGTTGACAAGAAGCAATTAAGGTAGTTTAAAATTACTGATAATATTACCGATTTTATTTTGGTTAAACAGATAAATTTATGGAACAAAATAATCACAAGTCAGCTGTTGTCTCTGCCATTGTCAGTAGCATCTTAATCTCCTATGCTCTCTTTCCTGTCTCAGCCACTGAAATGCAAAGTAAGGATTGATAAAATGATCATGCTTAAAATTTTAACTAAAGTTTAAAATAATTAAAATATAAAGATAGAAAATGTTGTTAAAACATAATTTTTAAAAATTTAAAAATCAATAAAACAAATTAACTACCGATATGGTTACATGTCCAACGAACATAATAATTTGGAAAGGACAATTTGTTGATGTACTTTATAATATGCCATTTATCTATCTTATGACTTAAAAGACAAAACTTCCGTTCAATAGATGTATGTCAAATCGCTTCTAAAAACAAATGTGCGATTTACTAGATATAAGAACTGTCCCCTACCCCAGGTTTTGAAAATGGATGAGCTTGATTTTCACCTGCTACACCACACCCTTCTGTCAAACTTAATCCAGATGTAACGAATGATTTTAAAACTGGATTAGACCGGTTGATTCGATTGGAATATGCAAGAACCAACTTGATTTTTGGTCTGGTTTATGGTTTTACATATCTTTACTGAAATTTTAAATTATAACGAACAAAAACTAACTTATTCAACCTCTTATGTTCCAATATATTTCTTTTCCTATAATAGATAAATTCAAATATGCTCTACTTTTCTTTACAGCTTGTTGCACTCACACATTAACTTTTGCAATTCTAGAACACCATTTTTGAATTGATCTCACCAAGAAATTGTAAGTCATATGATAACAAAAATAGCGTTATAAACTAAATAAAGTGATAATTAATTTTCAACAAATAAGAACAAGGAGACAACTAATACCTGAAGAAAGTTTTTCTCTTTGTCAAATAGCAATCGATATTCTAAAATTCCCAGAAGACGCCTTATAAAGCTCCACTTATGAGCTCAAAAGATCTTGCATCATGTCATACCTAACAACTATTGTAATAGTTAATAACATTCTTTTATTAATTTCAGCTTTCTTAGTAAAATCTAATCTGAAATAGATATTATGATTAAAAAAATGCCCCAGTTGCAAACAATGGAAAAGAAAGTTGTCTTTCTTATCTCTCATTGATAATTGCAAGATATTGTGAGTACAAAGAAGGTCTATGTTTCAAATTGGCCTTAATTGCTTCTTTCGCTTTCTCCATAACATAAAAAAAAACATATTGTTGGCTTTTTTTCACTATCAACCAAGCGAAGTACCTTCACAAAAGGCTCACAACTTCGGATAATAAATTAGCATTGAGACCAAAATTCTCTATCTTTCAGTATATTTATGGAATCCTCCCCTCCAGCATTAGACCTAGCATGTTGAGATGCAATTCACTTATCACTTGTAAAAATTTGTCTTAACTCTTTCTTCATCGTAACAAAAGATTGAAGTGATAAGAAATTAGTTGCAAATCTTGTCACAGTAGGACGATGCAAATTTCTACTATTGGTAAATTCTTTTCTTATTAAATTCAATAACTATGCACGATTATAGATCAACTTGCTCACTTTTTTAGTTATCTGTATAATCTCATCAATAATAGGAAAATATCTAGGATCCCCTATATTCTCCAACATTAGGTAAATGCAATGTGTAACATAATATGCAACCCTCTTCCTGCCACTTTGTAAGCAGAATCACTGTCAATAATAAACTGAACAATATTTTCTGGCCCTAATTCATCCATAACTTCATCAAATATTTTAAATAAAATCTTAATATTCTAATAAGGCTAGATGTATCAATAGATTTTAAAAACAATGAGCCATTGGTTGAATAAACCAAAAATTAATAATAGGCTCTTGTCTCTTATTTATCCAATCATCACATATAATTGAACATCCGAAGTCGCCCAGTTCACTTTTATTTCTGCCAAATAACTTCTAATTTCATAAACAGAGCAACTTAAAAGTTTATCTCTTAAGTCATTAATCGAAAGAGCTTTGTATCCTGGATTATAAAAGGCTATAACATCCACTATAAGCTAATAACAGTACGACTAGGATGCATTGAATGATGAACTTGTATCATAGCACCATCTAGTTAATGCCATATTCATATTGTGAGTCGCATCTCTTGACTGTATAGTACTATAAATTGAAGGTTGGGCTCTAGGAGTTATTCGTGGTACAAAAAACTAATCACTTGGCTTCTTCTTTTCTTAACATCTGGTTCAAATGCTTCTTGTTAAGATTGGGATGGAACACTACCACTATCACTATCACTATCACTACCACTACCATCTTCAACATTTCTACAATCATCACGAAAACTAACAAACGAACTTCTACTACCAATTTCAAAATTCAACCTTTCTCTTTTATCTTTTTCATATTGATATTCTTAAAGCAATGTTTTCATTTGTCATTTCACATCATGACTTTTTTTTTACACAGTTCCACATCTCCTTTAATCCTAACTAAATATTTCTTTAATCGAGTGATTCCTCTACCTTTCAAATGTTTATTACAAAAGAAGCAAATAGTACGGTTCCTCATATCGGGAACCAATACAACATGAGCTAAGATGGATCATTGTATCTTCCTGAAGTGGTTTGATCAAGAGTAGTTGAACTTCCTTCCATTTATCTATAAAAATAAATGAATACATATATCAAAATAAATAACACATAATTTCATTACACAATACGCATATCCATCTTATATAATATAACTCATTTTGTATAATTACATCATACATAATTCAATTTCATCGAACAAAATTCATGATAAGTTAAAAACTAACAATTCAATTATTCAACATATATAATTACACAAAACATATATAAACAATTTCTATTTTCAACAATCACAAAATAATTTGACATAAAACAATTTCCATTTCTAGCAATTTTGAACAATTTCAATTGAAAGTTTCAAACATAAGGATTAAGTTGAAGGATATGATTTACATAATCATCAAATAATGAATGACATATCTTTTACAATTGTTCATATACATATATTCATAACATAAGGATCAAGTTAAAGGATATATTCATAACATGAGGATCAAGTTAAATAATATATTCATAACATGAGGATCAAGTTAAAGGATATAACTTCGCTTAGAAATGTTTTTTTTTCTTATTCAACCTTTTGAATCTTCTTTTCATTTATAAAAAAAATCATAAATTTATATCCACTATTCTATATTTGGTTTTTAAATATATAAGTCGCTTCTAGGATTTTTAATGGACACTAATAAGTCTTAGTATAAGTGGTTGGAGTTCAGCCTACAACATGTTCACAATTTGAAAAAAGAAATTCCTTTTAGACACATATGCATCACTATTTTCACACATTATCTATTATAAATATTTATGATAACCCACATATATATATTACCAAATAACTTAACATATTTTACATATTGATTAAATGGAAAGAAATGGTAGTTTATATTTATAACTTTATCCTATTTCAATTTAAAGATTCAAACATCACAAAACATATATAAACAATTTTTATTTCCAAATTCTAATAATTTTGTTTCTATATAGTTCAAATCTTGAAATTCTATAGACAGGCTTAATTTGATTTAATCTGTTTTTAATTTAATTATAATTTAGTTTGTAATTGTATATTGTAATAATCCAATCTAATCAAATCCCAAGTACTAAGTCATGACTTATTATGAACTTCCAATTCCAAACCAAACAGATAAATAAAACAAAATCAATCAATAGATAAACAACACACTTCGTTGATTCATCCATTTCATTCAAATCCAAATCTAACCATTCAAAATAATTCAATTCCAATTTCCTCTAACCATTCACCGTTCACAACCTCACAATCAAAATTCACAAAAGCAATTCAATTTCAGGAGCAGAAAAAATCTAAAACACACCCAAAAATATCACAAATTCAATGGTCAGGTTGGTTTTTGGTAGGACAGAGTCGGGTCAGGTGAACATCATATCAGGGGGTAGGAGTAAGTAGCAATGGTGGAGGCAGCAACAGTAGGTAGAGTTGAGGAGGAGAGGCGCGGTGAGACTCAGTGGAGATTGGAATAGAGGAGAGTCGCAGTAGAGAAGGAGGCAGACATACTAGCAAACTAGGGGAAGGTGTTGTCGTGTAGTGGTTGTGGTCGGACTGCAGGAGTGGGAGTGGTGGCGGCGACAGGGAAGAAGAGAGATTAAGAGAGAGTGAGTCCATTAGAGTCTGAGATGAGAGAGAAAATAAAGAAGAAAGAAGAACAAAGCAAAGTAGAAAACGTCCAAAGGGTAGGGTTAAAAAGTTTTGATTTTTTGTAAATATACCCCTGCATTTTTAAAATTTTTGGTACTAACTGGCCATTATGAATACTATACATACTGGTCGTTATTAACAAGCGAAACACATTGATATTGACTAGTATTTACACTCGATGCAGAAGACCCTCTACCTCTTACCATTCTCCAGCTGATACAGAATGAAATACAAAACACGAAGATCAAATGATGACAAAATAATAATATTCTACAAAACCTAAAAGAAAGAAAAATCACCTATACTACGAACTTGTAAAAATTGGATGTTAGGGACCAAATAAAGAAAATTATAGTTGAATTAAAATAAGAAATCAAACAAGTCATAATAGGAAGACTTGGACATTCCAAGACTCTTAAAATTAAGGCAAGGATGGAAGAAATTACTAAAAAACCTGAAAAAATGTTTTTACCCAACATTTGGATGTTTTTGCATAAAGTCCAACCAATATGTTAAGGTGAGTTGGGAGATAATTTCTTGTAAATTAAATATTAGTCCTTTTTTTAGAATGATAAAACAAAAGAAGAGAAATTTTACAATAAAAATAATATCATAAAAGAGGAAGTTACCAAATTTCTAAACACAGGCTTTATCATAAAGGTTAATTATGTTAATTAGTTAGCTAATATTGTCAAGGACAATGAAAAGTGGATGAAATGCATCAGCTCTATAAATATGAATAAGACATAAGCGAAAGACAATTATCCCTTGTAAAAAATAGTTCATTTATTGGATGTCATTTTAAAACAACAAACCTCAAGTTTCATAGATGTTTACTTAGGATATAATCAGATCAAGGTGAATGAGACTAATAAGGAAAAGACATCGTTCATCACATATAAGGGCATATATTGTTATAAAGTTGTGTCTTTAATCTGAAAATACAGGGGCAACTTTTCAAAGTTGATAAACTTGACCTTTTACAAATAATTTGCGAGGAATATGAAAGCATATATGGATGATACAATTATAAAGACAAAGCTTGGAGGAAACCACGTAGAAGATATGAAAGAATGTTATACATCCCTATAAAAATTCACTATAAATTTAAAACTTAAAAAGTGCATATTTGGCATGGGTAGGCCCATCTCGTAGATTTATGGTTACTCAAAGAGATAAAGGTTTACTCGTAAAAATATTAGATTATCCTACTGATGATGTCTTTCGGTTTTACTCTTGGAGGTCGAATCAAAAATTGAATTCCAAGGATTGCAATATAGAATGTAACCTCAGGTCGTCTCACTTAATTGGAACCTAATGCAATGGACCTAAGCTAGCCTAAATGTCATGAAATGCAAACTAAATTGGT
>JAOSBK010000206.1:50298358-50314250 GCA_027568895.1 Erythroxylum shatona
TAGTTACAATATAATTAATTAAAATATAATTCATTTATTAATTAATAATTATATTGTAATTAATTAATTACAATATAATTAATTAAAATATAATTAATTAATTAATTAATTATAATAAAATTTTATTTCTTAATATTTTTATAAACCAACCACTATCAATGATAATGGTAATCATTCATTCCTCTTAACCAACCATCATAATTATAATGATAATATCAATTCTCATTCTTTACTATATTTATTCCCATTCTTATTATCATTCTCTTGTACGAACCAACCGCTTATCACCTTCATTTCCTCTGCATACCTGATTCTCTCTTAAAAAATACATCTCATCACCCTAAGAAGCTCGTAAGCCACTTGCCATTGTCATTAGGCTGGAAGCCTGAGCTTGACTTGAATATTTATGTTTGAGTTTGTCAATCCAAAACTCGATTAAACTTCAGGCTCTTAATTCGAGTTGAAGCCCGATCAGACTTGGACAGTCTAAAGCACTGTAGTGTTTAAGTTAGGCTTGATTCTTTTAATATAAAATTCGAAAACGATATTGTTTTATTTGATATATTCGAGCTTTGAGCTTCGAGTAAAGCCAAACAACCTAAATTCAAGCTTCTGAGTGAAACCTGAATAAAAAGTTCAAAATTTACCAAAAATAATACAATCAACTCCGGCAATTCCATTGACTTTAGGTTAAATTAGACAATTATTGCCCACCATAACTGTAATTGCTGATATGTGTAATGCAATACTACATAAGTAATTTGGATCTTTTGCTTTCAAAGGCAACACTCAATGAATGTCCTGTGAAAACATACTAGATCGTGATTATATTGTGAGATGACAAATCGTGTCTATTGTTGCTAACACCAACTTTAGATGTTGACATAACTAAAACCACCCTGCCCTATTTTCTTTTTTGTAAAGAAGTTGTCTATTACGATTAGTGTCAAAGTCAGGGTGATAGTTCTAAAATTCTAATTCAAGTGTGCTTTTCTTTTCTTGAGTCTAGCTGTACTTTATGAGAATTTTGTCTAGTACAGCTGTTAACAACTGATTCACTTTATCTTCCCGTAAATATTATTTTTACATGCATTTACTGATTAGTCATGTCCAACAATGCAAGTTCTTTCTTCTTTGATATGCATAAGTATGCCCTATTTTAATGCATTTGAATCATATCCATTAGTTTTATTTTCGACTATTATATTCACAAAGCTTTCTAGACTTTACTTTCATGATAATTTTTATACTTGTAAAATGGGGTAATTAGTTTGTTTATTATTCATAATTGTTTTAGATGGATGAAGTTAATCCTTTAACATAATTTAACACAATGAAAAATTCTAATACAATGCATAATCATATAACAAGAGAAGAAACGATTTAGATAGAAGAATTTAACTTTTGAAAGATAAGAATTAATGTATGGAATCACTTTATTAAAATAAGTCTAGAATCACTTTATTGAAACTAAAACAAATGAGAAAATTGATGAGGTGAAGTATAGTACTATCCTAAGTTATTTCTTGAAGGTCCTAAAAGTTGAACCTCACATTTGAAATGGTATGTCGATATGTCTATTCAAAGAACATGGATTAGAACATTGACATAAAGTTGTCAACAATAACTTTGGATAATTGTAGCATGAGCACTACTATGATCGATAAAGTTAGGAGCAAGTTGTGATTTGGGAGATTATTGATGAATATGAGATTCTTTTATATGTGTTGTTTTGTGCATATAAATTTAATTGTGAAAGATGTGTTAGTATCAAAGAAGGGATATAAATAATTTGGTATAATATAGTATATTGGAGTGTAACACTAAATGAGTTAAAATTTTTGAAGAAAATGTAAAATAATTATATATTCCTTTCACGAAAAATTTATATCTAGATTGTTTAATAATAAGGTGGAATTTGACATTCAAAACAGTTGAATCTACAACTAAGTATATTGATATATTTATCAGTTTATGACAATACAATTCTTAGTATACTTGTTTGCTTGTAGATAAATAAAAATAATTATAAGAAGTTAGAGGTGTTTAACATTGTTACTAAGTTATTTTCTAGTACAAAATATCTAACTAATTATTAGACGTGTTCTGCTAATATATGTGCCATGAAATTAGCATTATCTTAATGGATCAATTCTTTTAATGAAGTGATTTAAACAGTGTTAGATAAGATGGTGAGAATATTAAACAATGACTGAAATGAGATTGGTAATATTGTGATAGTTATTGCTATTTTGGATTTGAGGCATAAACTTGTTGCAATTAAATACAATTTTTATCAATTCTATAGTGATCAAACTTTAGTACATGTTGATATCATTAGAAAGTTAATGGTATGATTTGTTTAATAATTATCATTCAAGAATGGGTAAAGAATTGGGACACCAAGTTTTACTTTTGTTGGTACATCTTCATCAAGTAAGAAAGTTATTAGTTTGAGTTTTGGTTTAAGAGAATTTATAAAGTAAAAAAGGATTAAGATTTCATTTAGTAGAATAAAATTGGACACTTATCCATAAATTGATATTTGTGCTACAACTAATGAACATTTTGATATACTAATGTTTTGAAAGTTGAATGGAGCATAATATTTAATTATATAAATGATTGCATGAAATTTGTTAGTTATATATATCCATATTTACAGCTGCTTCTAAATTTAGTTTTAGTATTGGTGATCAAATAATAAGCCTTCTTCATTATTGACTTTATCCAAAAATTTTAAAAGTCTTAATATATGCTAGAGGTTGGTTATGTACTAAAAAATATTCAAGATAAACTCTATACTTTATAGTATGTTAGTTTCATAATGTGATATTATATTTTCATTTTTATAAAAGAGTCTATTCATCGTTTTGGAAATTTATTCGAAAGAAATGTTCAATGATGAAGGTATATCTATTTTTTAAATTATCATGTATTCATTTAATTAATTGTTGCATAATTCCATATGATTTGGATAATAATTTTTAAAAATGTATACAAAGTGGTAAAGTATTAACGATTTTAACTATAAGAAAAATTAACGGGTAATTGTAAATGATGTATCGATATTATAATCTTCAACAAAATATATAAGTTCAAGTGAAAATTGTTGGTAATAGGGTAATTGTCATTTGTAAGATATTAGTAAGTAGATTTTCCTTATAATTAGAAGAAGAAACGCAGTCATGCAATCTCATTTTAGATTATATGTGTATTGACAAATTTTCATCCATACATGAATGTAGCCTAGAACATACCTTTGTTCAATATTGTATTCAACATTGTTATGGAAATTTTTTATATAGATATGAATATGGATTACAACATGCCCCTGTTCGAAATTGTTCAGAACTACAAAAACAACATCTCAGTCAAAATGCTGCTGAGATGTGGAGTCTAACAAGGCGTAGAAGTACAAAATCTTACCCCTAACTCATAGTAATCCCACAAGAAGGAAAAATTTTTTGAAATAGTTTGCAAAAAAAAAGGCCTATATATATTTATATTTGTGTGTGTGTGTGTATACGTGTGTACGTATATAATTGCATACAAAAAAATAATTAAAAAGAAATTTAAAATAAAATAAAATAAAATAAAGATAATGGTAAATTATAAAATAAAATAAGTAAATAAATAAGCAAACAAAAAAGAAGACATATAAGTAAAACAAATAAGCAATTGTTTAAAAAAGGGGCTAAAGGAGCAAATAATACAAACAAAAGTATTTAAGCTAGATAGAAGACACAAGAATTGAAAGAAAAAGTTCAGAAGATTTATAAAAAGAGAAGAACCTCTTTATGTAAGATCCTTTAATCGTATCTTAGTTTGTAAAAGTTTTCTATTGAGAGTCGATTAAGCTCTAGTAGGGCCATATCTTGCTTGATTACTTACCACCACTTTTTCTCAAGTCTTTATCTTCTTCTTTTATAGTCCTATACACAATTTTCTCGTATCTTCTCACTCGAACGTTAGAATGGCTCCTCCTTATATTCCCAAATCACCTAAATCTTGTCTCCCTTAATTTACTATCAATATTTGTCACTCTCAGTTTGTCTTACCATCACATTCTTGATCTTGTCTCTTCTTGTAATCTAAATTTAATGTCATTTTTTTTCCAAAGATGAATACAAGATATAATATGTTTATGTTCGAGACGTTCCATATTGAAATGATAAATTTTATTTAGACACATGGTTTGCTACTTGCTAATGTTTAAGATTGTGTTCATTTTTACCACACTATATTTATCAATCGAATTTTTTGAATTACAAAAGGCTAAAAAATGGGTGGATCAAGTTTAGGGTATAAAACACTGGTCCAACTTGACTAATTATCACTTCATTGAGCAAGACAATTAAGTTAGTGGATTAAGTTAAAGATGCTCAAAATAATAGAAAACTATCTTCTCTCTTCTTGTTTGGTTTAAAGTCTAAGGAGATTTGATTTTATTGTTTATGTTTTTTATTCAAAAAAATTTGGAAAGGCCACAGGAAGAATGTAATTATTGAGCAAGAATATTTCACACATTTAAATAAAAATATCTTTAGTTTTTATTTAATTTATAACCATTAAATCTTTTAATTCATTATTTAAACTTTGTTAATCACTTAATATTAGGGCAATTTTTAAAACATGACTTTAGTGTAATTCAAGTTGAGCACAGAATTTACGTATAAATTTATTTAAAGAATATTAATAAAAGTTTTTAAGGTGAAGTGATTAATAAAAATATTAATAAAAGTTTTTAAGGTGACGTGATTAATGAAATTAAACAATGTAATTATTAAAAAACCATATTAAATTAAAATACTGAATGTATGTCTCGTGCTAATCAAATGCTATAATCTCTATTTTTCCTCTTCCCTTTTGAGATTGAAGACTAGCAGTCTAGCACAAATATGTAATATCTTTCCTTCTTATATCTCCGAGCGTTACTCGATACATTATCCCCTTCTGAGATATTTAGGAAACGCACTTTCTATGAATATGTAAGAATTTATAATAATTTAATAGGTTAAAAAAAGTTATCAACCCGAATTTATACCAACCATACCATACCATACTCTTTTGTTATTTTTTGGTCACATATCCTCCAAAGGACACAAGTTATGGACCCACACGTCCTTGGGCTCTTCTCTAAAAGTGTTATATAATACCTCACCTATTAACATTTTCCACTGCACCACCATCACCGCCCTTCCCCTTTCAAGTTCTAAATCTCACGTCTCACCCCTTTCTACTCCAAACTCATTTTCTGGTTCTTGCATGGCAGTGAACTTGCTTTTGCACGTTGTATCTGACCTCTGTCTAGGCAAGCCTGCGCTGAGGTCTCTTCCACTCTCCGCCACCATCGCCGACACTCTCGTCACTCTCAAAAACTCCGACGACAACTTCTTGAGCGTCTGGAGCTGCGATCACTCGACAAACACAACTTCTACTGTGGACCTGAATGATGGATTTGATGATCACGATGCGTGTCGATGTGTTGGAAAAGTGTGCATGGTGGATGTGATTTGCTATCTTTGCAAAGAGGACAACTTGTTGTCACCTTCCTCTGCTCTGAAGGCACCTGTCTCTGTGCTCCTCCCTAAGACTCCTGGAGTTATAGTGCATGTGGAGCCATCTTCAAGGTATTGATCATACCAAATTTCCGGATTTTCACTATCTTTAACTTCAGCTTTTCAGAATTTTTTAATTCAAAAACTTATCTTTATCTTTTGATCTGAGTCTTTTTAGTTGAAATGACAACTTCACTGCTGTTTAATTCTTAATTTCTTGACCCCCGAAATTCCTGCATACTTCCAAATATCTCTCTAACCCTCGAGCTTAATCTCGATTTCCATATTTTTCAACCAAAAAAGTCTGTAGAAATAAACATTTGGGCATCAATAGAACCTATGTACAAGAAATGAACACCAACTTCCAATAAAGTTCCGATCTTTATTGCTTCTGTTCCTTGCAAATGAACTGACAACTGACAATTACTATTTTCAGTTTAGTAGAGGCAATTGATCTGATCCTCCAAGGAGCTCAAAACCTGGTAGTACCAATAAAGACCAAGCTCAGTTCAAGAAGAAAGCAAGTCCAAAAACTCACTTTACCAAGAAACAACCCCACAACAATTCACAAAAACGGCCGTGAATTTTGCTGGCTAACACAAGAGGACATAATTCGATTCCTCCTCGGCTCCATAGGACTATTCTCTCCGCTTCCTGCGTTCTCAATAGACAGTCTTGGCATTATCAATCCTAACACCATTACCACTGAGTACTACTCCTCTGCATCAGCTGCAATTGCATCAGTAGCTCGCTCTCTCATCGACCAAACTTCGGTGGCAGTGGTCGACGAGGGAGTATTGATCGGAGAGCTCTCACCCCACACGTTAGCTTGCTGTGACGAGACGGTAGCTGCAGCAATCGCCACCCTTTCCTCTGGCGACCTTATGGCCTACATTGACTGCGGTGGCCCTCCGGAGGACCTTGTTAAGGTCGTCATCGAGAGGCTCAAAGAAAAAGGATTGGATTTAATGCTTGGACAGTTTGTAAATTCTGCCTCTTCAATGAATCCTTCGTGCATGTCATTGACGTCTTCCTCGGATGAGGAATCGCCGGTGGCTACATTGAGAAGCCGGTCACTGAAGTACAGTAGGTCCATTAGTTACTCGGCTAGAATGGCGCGAAGTGCTGAGGCAATAGTGTGTCATCCAGAGAGCTCACTAGTGGCAGTGATGATTCAGGCAATTGCACACAGAGTTAATTACGTATGGGTTACCGAGGGTGATGGAAGCTTGGTTGGAATTGTCACATTCTCTACAATGTTAAAAGTTTTCAGGGAAAGCTTAAAATCTATTGCCTAAAACAGATGATGAGCTTTTTGTAGTAAAATGTTGGTCCCTTTTATCTTCATCGTTTAGTCTTAAATTGAGATCGGATCATCAAGTAACCATTTTATGTAGTATATCATAAACCAATCTGGTACTTCAATTTGATCTTTGCAAGTGTTTTGCGGGTTTTCTATTGTGTGTGCGCGTCTGTGTTTCTGTTTATTTTTTTTCTTAATTATTAAAAGCCAGGAAGGCAGGGATACGCATATCTGGTTCTTGTCTCCATATATCCTTAATTAAGACACTTGCCTTTGCAAGTCAAAGGTTTGCTCATGTCGTGTCATGTGTGGAAATCTTGGTATTAGGTTGTAGTTAACTAAAGGCATGTGACTTGTACAGCCTGCTCAATTTCTGATATCTTCCCCATTGACAGCTCACAGCAGTACTTATAGAGCGAATCCTAGAGATATCCCTCTCGCAGTTAACCACTTCCAGCTTGCTTGGAAACTTCTTTAGTTCCTTGGATTCAATACAGATTCTCTGTCTTTTGATGCACACTTGAGAAAACTGGAGTGATTAATTTAGGTCGACGTTTTAATTCTTTTGAAAGACGATTCTCTGGAAAATAGAGGGAGGTTGGCAGGGGATGGAGAAGGAGGGCAGAAGAGGCTTGCTCATAAACAGCCCATCCTGGAGCATTTCAATTTCAGGGCGGCAACTGTACGATGGATCTCATTAGAAGACAAAAATATAGTGAAAGTGTGCGGTTAGCGTACATCATGCTGTACAATGATGTGCTTATCTAGTTGTCTTTCATATTTAATACATAGCAAAACTCTGTTTTAAAGAAAGAAACAGTTGCCAATTAACTTTTTTGTACGAATTTTACTGGTCCTTTCACTCGCTTTATTGAAAGTTAGCACCAAACGCCAACAAAATAGGCATCATGATACACACAATCCCACTTCTGTATATTGGTATTGTATTAATATTAAACATATCCAGTTGCCAACGACTAAATTTTGCAGGGATGATGGTATGTTTGACCGAAAGAGAGGATCACTAAAACTTGGAATTAGATGTCTCTATCCAAACCAAATTAAATCAGATTACCCGAACTATGCTATACACCTAGATTTCAGAAGAAGATTTGTTTGTCCTCCCAAAAGGACGATTTTTGTAATGAGCATTAGGCATCAAGATGATTGGTGAGCTCAGGTTTCAACGTTATGAACAAGTGTTTAGAGACTCAGAAACACAATTACAGGAGTTCCGATTTCAACATGATTTATGACAGATAAGGAGTTATGGAACATTAGGGATATAAGAGCCTGTTGTTTGTTTTCCGATTATGTCCGGTCTACTTGCAGTTCACCTGTATGTTTGGACAACAAGCCTGGTTTAACGAGTGAGAATGATCATAGTGTCAGACTGAAATCCCTTTGGTAGAAATGGTGTCAATCTCATTTAGTTACCACTTGGAACTTGATTTAGAAGACGAATCCTACATTGTACAAAAGGGACAGTCTCAAGAATAGTATGCAACAATTTCTGCAGCCATTTTAAGCGAACTTCTGCAAATTTCAACCAAAACATCCAACCCTATTGCGGTGATCTTAAATTGTATGATCACTTCTGGTGGATGTGCTGCAGTTTTGAAAGAGACAGGAAACAGAAATTGCCTACTTGGGGTACCTTTCATAGCAGCTGGAAGTGTCTTATTTAATCATATTGTAGAAAGACTCCTTGGGTTGGGGTATGTTCGTACTTTTGCAAACTAAAGAAGCAAGGATATTATCATGTCTTTTTCCTTACCAACAGAGAGGGGACGACCGATAATTTTCTTTGGTGTCTAATGCATATGCTGTTTGCATAACGACTACAAATCGACAAAAAGAGAGTCCAGATTTCCCACCATTTCGTACCAACCAAACATTAAAGGAAAATAATTTCATTGTAATAACTATTGGGAACAGGGTCAATCTTGGTCTAAAACCATGTAAAGAGCACAGCTTAATTACCGTATCTCCTCACTCATACAGGGTGATCCAGAAATTGGCAAATGCTTGTTTAAGACAGAAGTCATGTTGCACTTAATTTGTATGGCACATAATCACTTTGATGAAAAACAAAGTGGGCCTAATGTTTTACCTCACAGAGAATAGAATTGTAGACTTCCCTGTTCCAAAGCGACTACATAAACCAAAAGATACTTAGGCCTCTTGGCTATGGCTCAAGTTAATGAGTACTGCTTTTAAAGTTTCAGGATCATCCAGTGCCTAAATGTACAAGAGTGATGATCTTAAGAGGAAAATAAGCCATTATACCGTTTCAGGAATCAGGATCATCCAGTGCCTAAATGTACAAGAGTGATGATCTTAAGAGGAAAATAAGCCATTACGTCTCACTAAAAGTTGTTGGCTGTGCAAATATGATTTGACCATTCCAAGGAGAAATAACAGCAATGAAACAATTGGAAGAGCAACTTATGAATTGAGTCCATCAGGTCCAAACAGTTAAAAGGGAATAATGTCATTTACTGAAGCTGCAGGCACAAACTTTAACTTATGTACTCAATTACAGTTACACATATCCTGAAAAATACAAATTCTACTTGCTCGCTAGACGAAAAAAGATCGTAAGCCTTACATAGAACATATTGCAGAAAGCCAGTTAGTTAGTACCAGCAACAAGAGCTGCCTCATTTCCCATTTTCTCGACAAAAATTTCAGTTGGTTCAAGGCATGTTCTATGTGTGTCATGCCCAAGTTGTGCTCTTTCATTATCACCAAATCCAAATATCCGGCCCTGGTTAGTAATGGCAACGGTATGGTAGAGACCGGTACTGATCTGAGAAACAGTGTGGGGCCTTAAAGAATCAAGGATTCTAGGTCTCAGCACTTTGTCAGATACTCCCCTATCCAGAAACCCAAGGCTGCCAAAACCCATCCACCCAAAGCCGTAAACAGCTCCACCATCAACCAAAACAAAGGATTTCCTTTTCCTTGCACAAACCTATGCAGAGGAAAAATCATTCGTGAGCCTCACTGTTGTTAAATTTTCAACAACGATGAAAAGTTGCATACACATAATTGTGTACAAATTCACAGGTATCAAGCAGAAAAAGGAATACGACAGCATGCTTTGTTTTATTCAGCAACTACAATCCGCTGTTCAGCTTAAAAAGAAGACTGATTGCAGCCTCAAGGTATCTAATTCTGTCCATGAAAAAGTACACATAAATGAGGAAAAACTGATGCTTAAACTCCCAATAACAACAATCCATATGCAATTTCTACCATAACAGGCTGTAAATGTAGAGAAAATGAAGAACATAATGTTACTCAACTGACAATCATACGATATGAGGGGAGTCTTTTTCATTGAAATATCAAGTTATCAACTGACACACCTCTTTTTTCCACTCTGAACAAACTATGACACTAAAAAATGTCGCACTCTTGGGGAAGTACACAATTATATTCAGGGAAATAATGGTAAGTATATCCGCTATTATACGAAATGATCAAAAGACCAAATCAAACATAATCAAAGATTGTAAGGATTTCCAATCTTCTTGGGCATATAGGCAAAAACACTCACCTATAGCTTCAAAATTTGATGTAATAAGTGATGTGCAAAGATTTCAATGCTTTAGGAAACAGAATATCCACCAGAATAAGAACATCTAGGAAATAAAAATGGTTTTTTTTAAGATGGTGCAATTATTTTGTTAAAGTACTTCATATTTTCAGTACACATAGAATATAAAAAAGGAATTATTGGAAAATCTACCAAGGATGTAAATAAATTCACATTTTGAGGAATTATGAGCTTCTCATTGAAAATGCTTTCTAACTAATTTTCATTTAAAGCACCACTAGTTATGCAGTTCATGTTATCGTCAACTGGATACGGCTTCTTGCTATATCGATTATATGTATATAATATTCAAGCAAGGAAAATCAAGAAAACACTTGATTTTTCAAACAGGAAAAACATAACCCAACCTGCACACAGAGGCAGTTCTTAAGGCTGCTCAAGAGTTCAGGAAGGGTCTTGTCAATCTCATCTCCATGTCCTAATGCTCCACAATAACCTTTTCCCCAAGTGTATACCTACAATCGACATGACATAAAGTTGGTCAAAGAAAGCACATGAATTAAGATCCAAGAATAAAATTTTGAAGCACAAGTTTATAGCGAGTGCAGGGACTCACAAATCCACTAGAATCCAGTGCCACAGCATGCTCATCCCCAGCAGAGACACGGACAACATGGATACCCTTCCTTATGAATGTTTGGATAGAACGTGGCTGGAACTCATCATGCTGCTCTCCATGGCCAAGACAGAAATTAGAGCCAGAACCAAATGAGTAAACCACACCATTACCAGTGACAGCCAGAACATAACTGGGCCCGGCAGCAACTTGGACCACAGAGCCAATTCCCTCAAGCAGTTCAACGATCGCGGGTGTTGGTCTGTCTACTGTATCACCATGACCAAGCTGCCCATGGGCGTTGGTTCCACAAGTGTAGACATGGCCTTGTCTTGTAAGAAAAACTGTAAAGTTAAGGCCGGCAGCAACCTGAAAAATTGCCAGGTTTAGCAATGATAATTTGGAGGAAAGTACAAACAACAGAACGTCAAGTCCACACCAAAGAACAAAAAATCAAGATGGCTGGTGCACATTGTCACTATTACTCCTGAGCCACATTATTCAGCAACAATATCCACCACCTATTACAGCATTAGATACTTACCTGCTTGCAAAAAATTCCCTTCAATGACTCTACAATTCTAGGCCTAAATATGGGGCGGCCAATATCTCTATGACCACAACAAAACGATGAATTATCCCCACATGTGAAAACCTGCACTGACAATTGAAAGATTAAATTGATAATAACATAATCACATTTCTATGATGCAGAAGTTAAGAATACAGCAGAAAAATCTGACTTTTTCATTACTCTGTGGCGATCATCCGAGAAACTTAATTTTTCTAGTTGATTCTAGCAGAACAAGGTATCAAGACATACAACGTAAAGATAACAACATACTGCTTATGTAGTAGTCGCATCTTAGCGTAAGAGCCCAACAACTAAGGAACCAGCATGGCCCATCTTTGTTCGTTAAAGAAATAAATGAAGTCATGAATAATACTTTTGCAGCTTGTAAGTTTTAAGCGGAATCAAGTATTGGTTCAGTCAAGCACAATTGTCTCAACAAGCCTATATGCAGCTTATTTATCACTAAATATCCACCTATGCTTATTCTTGCTCCACAAGCAATATAATCTCAAAGCCTAACCCAGGAATAAATGCAGCAAAATGCATGACTAGGATATGCCATGCAGTTACAAACCTCTCCAGACTCCAAAACAAAAGCAGCATGATTCTGGGAAGCTGAGACTTGGACCACGGACGCAGAAAGTGGGAAATTAATGCGGGAGAAAGCCACTAATTGTGTTGTTTCAGGACCATGTCCAAGAACACCACACAAACTGGAACCACAAGAGTAAATGGATGAATTGCTAATCAGCAATGTGTGATACCTGCCAGTTGTAATCTGCATCTGTATATTCAACCAGCAATAGAAAAGAAAATTAACCTCTTTAGAAACATTGACTAAAACATAAATAGAGGAATAGCATGAAAAAGAAAGGTCATTGTCAGAAAAAACAATAAAAATACCCTTGCATGGACAAGGAGGCCATCCTTTCAGCTAATAGCAGGTTCTATGTTCTCAAAGCTCCAGGTAAAATAGTTTATACAAATAGATAGGCAGCACACTAATATGAGTGCATCATTTGAATAGAGCCCCAATAATGTGGTGAAAATGGCGTGTGATATTAGATATTGGGTTTTAGATTTTTTTCCAAGTGACTTTTCCCATTTAGTTCATAACAAAAAAGTAAAAGCTGCCAAAACTAGCCCTTATAATCAATGATCAGCAAGGACAGTGCAAAACTGTATGTTCATGGGTAAAAATTCTATGCTGAACACGGAAACAGCTGAACGAGGTAGAACTATCTTTGTCATATCTAGAGTTTGTATATCAACCAAAATGTCAAAAAGATATAAACGTCAAGTCCAAAATCGACAGGTAACCAGATCAATATTCCACAAGGGCATATGAGCACTAACTTCAAGAATGTGTATATACACTATTCATTCAGTATGTATAAGCATATGCATAAAAGAAATAGTACATTGCCTGCAGAAGTCTCAACAACTCCAGACGATTCCTCCAGTGACTGCAAGAATCTCAAAACTCTCTTCCATTTCCCTTCACACCGATCAATCAGCTGCTTCCGAGCATTCAACCCCATCCCCTGATAAATACTATTTGACACGCATAGCTGAAACGCAGCAAAATCCACTAATGACCTGAATTTTTGAGAGTACAAGCCATGGACACCCCCAAAAGTCCTAGAAGTCAGCTCTAAACACACAAGATCAGTGGCACTTAGCCTGCCTTTCGTCAATATCTCTAAAATCAGATGTGATGGCAATTCCTCAATTGAAAGCATCCTATATCTATCTGCCATTTGTACCGATCCAAATTTGACGTCAAGATTAAAAAATAAAAGAACCTTTCACTCTAATAGGTAACGGTCGATTATGAAATTTTTGAGCGAAATCTCAGGCAGTGGAAGCAACATATAAAGAAGATAACATCAGACGGTAGGAAAATAGATGGAAAAGAGTACAATAAAAGTGACCCAGATGAGAAATTCACGGGTTTGAATTTTTGATTCAGTGAACGAAAACAAAACATCAGAAGGATGATTACACAACCCAACCAGCGACTAGTCTCTCAAAGCACAAAGGCTTTACCTGCAAAATTCAGCAAATGAATCGAAGGATCTTTGAGATCAAAGTTTGTTGAATCAATAACAAGAAAAGGGCTTAATCATAAAAGCCAAAAGCTAGTGAAAGTTACCTACCAACAAAATAAAAAGTGGCAAAGAAGTGAACTTTTCGGTGCTGATCCCGGCTGTTTTCTCAACCGAAATGCTGGGAATTTAGCTCAAAATTAATAGAAAAAAACAAGTAAAAGTGGAAAGTGATAAACAGGAAGCAGAAAAGAAAAGAGAGAGAGAGAGAAAGACAGAGATAACAAAAGAAGCAACTATAAGAAACGAGAAAAAGTTGGAGGATTAAGATATGGAGTTTCTTAATAGCCACAATTACTTAGGTGTCAAGGCTTGGGATGTTAGGTCAAAGAAGAGGAGAAGAAAAAGTCAGTTGTCTCACATTCTGACTTCTTTCTTGTATGAATTTCATTTGTGACCAATACAGTTTCGACAGGTGTTACACGTCAGATTACAGGTTAAAGTTACGCCCGGTTGCCACCTGCGAGCGTGCGTTCAAAAAAAGAAAAATCCACGCGCTCTTATATTGACCCAAAAATTAAAGCAAAGTGTAAAACCACATTTTACAATAAATAAAAATATCAAACAACCTAGACAAAAATTAGAAATTAATTACAAACTATAAAGGCATTGTCACCGTCAGGCTTGTGAATTCCGTTTCATTCTGGGTGATTCCAGCTAGAACATACCGTACCAGCTAAAAATTGGAACGAAATGGTCCACCACGGTACCGGCCTAAAATACCAACCAATGCTGTGAAAAATTTGAAAGTACAGGGACTTATTTGCAATTTTTTGAAAACTAACCCTAATTTCCCTAAACGACGTTTCTGCTTCTTCTTCTGGAATCGATTCTTCTCTCTTAACTCTTAAGCTTCTTCTTCTCTCATCTTCTCAATTCTCAGTCTCACCTCACCGTCGCCACCTCTCTCCTCTTCTCACCGTCGCGTCTCGCGTGGCCGCCTCTTCTCCTTCGCTCATCGCGACATCGCCTCATCCTCCATCGAACTCGAAGACACTTCCTCCTCCACGGGGACTCGAAGACGCCACCGGCCATCACCTCCTCCGCGTGAGGCCATCACACCGCACCACTGGAGACGCGCCTGAAGCCACCAGAGACGGGTCCACACACTGACCCGTGATAAAACCCAACGACTCGCCAGACTCGAGTTGGGTTTTTGAGTTTTTTTATTTCAAAAATTTCTTAATTTAAATTTTTATTGTTGGGGCTGCCGGAGAGTTGCCGAAGCGGTATATGCAGGCTATTGTTGCTGGCACTACTGGTTCTGGTAATTTGATAGTTCTTTGCTTTGACTTGAATTGTCTTCTCCTCTGTCTTTTCCACCGGTAACTTCCCTATCTACTTTTCTCTTGCTGATTTTCTTTTTAATTTTTACATCTTGTGTTTGTGTCTCATCTTTACATTTGTCAAGGAAAAGAAAATAGTCCTTCGACGTCTGCTTCAGTAGGTAAATTTCTTCTCTGCGTTAGGTTTTGCCTTTGTTTCTCTTTTCCTCTTCGTTGCAACTGGTTTGCTCAGTTTAGAGTTAATATTTATTACCCGATGTGATTTTTGGTTGTGTTTTGGGTTAAGGTTCGTGGGTTTTCAGTTTCTTCTTTTGGGTGCCAAGCTTCACCAGTGGCAACACCACTGGTATGAAGTCATCACCAGCGGCGATACAAACCGCTAGTGATTTTGATTTTTAACAAATGAAAATAGCAGTGTTCTCAAGTCTATTATTGTCCATCGTCCATGATGCTTCTTAGTTCTTAGATCTACTCCTTTAGGCTGCTCATATGGTTCTCGTCCATTTGTAACCCCCCCATCATATGAAACTACAGCAGCAGTTCAACCTTTTCTCCCATCACTAGTTGGTTCTTAGATCTATTGTGGGTTTTTTGTGTGTGTGGTTAATCGATTTATGAATTCTGAGTTTGTGTTGGTGGTAATTGGTTGATTCTTGGTGAGTGGTTGTGACCTGTAGGTGACTGCATAGCTTGGTGGGTTGGGTGATTGGTTTGTAGTTGTTGGCTGGTGGTATGAATCGTTTAATGGGTGAATAAATTGTGATTTGTGAATTTATGAGGTTGTTGTGGTTTTTTTTTCTTCTTTTTTTTCCTTTGATTTTTAGGGTTAGCTAAATCATTGATCTCCTTGCTCATTGCTGCGTTTTCTCAGGAAAAGTT
>JAOSBK010000206.1:50349410-50368915 GCA_027568895.1 Erythroxylum shatona
GGTACTTATAATTGAACCAAAATAAAACAATGTGAAATCAATTTCATAACCTAAGTGACCATTTCAGATTTTCTACCTATATGATTTCAGGTCAACTTTGCACAATTAATCTGATAGGGTAAATGACAAAATTAGGCAATACTTCCTTCTGGAAAGTTGTTCTACAATGTCTTAAGTTTCTAACGCCTCTAAGACCATTCAATTTGATTTAGTATTCAATGAGTTATGCATAAAATACCACAGACTGTTCACATTTGAACTTTCAGCTAGTACAAGATCATACCCTCTAATTGCAAAACTCATATCTTTCAGCTCAGATATCAAAAAATTACAAACTTTATACCAATTTAAAGCTAAGAGAATAAGCTACAACTTTGGTGAAGACAACTCAGCCTAATTCAGCCCACATCAATACAGTTTATTCAATAATCACAGGATATGATTTCTGTCCCTGGTAGTACTACAACCTAAGCTAAAACTCAGTTCCATGCCAATTTTGAAAATCAAAGGGACAGAATTAAAATTCGACCTCTTCACAAAAATTGTAGAAATATGTCTTTAGTTTACTATGAATTAAAAATGAACTAATTCAGAAATCTACAACTCAAGTTATAAGTAGAAAACCGAAACATGATCATGAAAATTTCCAGTTCATAACATTCTAGCAGACTTCCAAACTTTCATCCTCTCAATCACTTCCAAATCAATTCAGATAACTCTAAATTTTTATGGAGAGAAAAAAAAAGTCTTATAAATCCATTGGTTCAAGTTTCACATTATTTGGAGTTCGGATGAAAAAGTTATAATAAAATGAATGAAAGATGTTCAAAACAGTGGTGTAACTCTTCACTTCTCTCTCTAAAACGCAGGTCTAGTTCTTCTTCACCGAATCCAGCTATCTTCTTCTTCTTCTTTTTTCCAGCTTTTCCACTTTTACACTTCATAACTAATGCAGCCATTGCAATAACCAACTTTCCTACTCCTCTTTCAACTCAACAACACACAACAAACCCAAAATCCAAGATTCAAACATAACATCTAAAACAGAATTACATACTGCTGTTCTTCATTTTCTGCATATGTTTTCATCAGTTGCACTTACTTTCTTCTTAAAACAGATCCTAGTTCAGTATATTTCTCTACCACATTGATCTCTGCATTTCTACTCCCTTTTCCATTCAACTTACTCTCAAACAACTTAAGATTCAAGAATTAATTTCAAACATCAAATACAAAACTCACATGCGGACCACATCATTTTTCAGCTCTCTCTTTCTCTCTCTACTGCACCAATTTTTCATTTTATTCTTTCATCACTTATAGCACCGTAACTACTCACCCAAAACAACTCAATGATACATCCATCTACATGCATTATAATACCAACATAATCCATTCTCAAAACCAGAAAATGAAACTCACCTACTAGCTTTCCAGTGAACACTCTAAGAGTGAGAGTGAAGACAAGGTTTCGGAGAGTGAAGTTCTCTAGACTGCTAAATAGGTAGCTAGTATCAGATGCTTTAGTGATGGGTGAGTAAAGAGAGCCTTACGGTGAAGAACAAAGCAACAACTTTAGAATTCTTAATTTTTTTTTAAAGACTAAAAACATGTGATAACGTGGGTTGCTCATATAATGTCATATTTCACCCATGCATAAAGTCATTTGTCACTCTCCCATTAGTCTCTTATTCCATATAGATGGTCGAAATACCCCAAAATTCTCAAAAAAATTTCTAAAATTTCTAAAAATTCCAAAATATTATTAATAGTCTCCAAATAAAATTTTCAGCTAAAATAATTTACCAAAAATTTTAAAATATCCAAAATATACCAAATTTTTTTGAAAATTTCCAAAATTCACCAAAAATTTCGAAATAATAATAATACTCTCCAAATAAATTTTTAATGCAAATAATCTACAATTCGCATTTTTAATCGCATTTATAAATCAATTATACCCAAAAAATATCATGAATGCATGTACAATTAATTGTATATGTCCAAAATACTTATGCACAAATAAGCAAATATTCACATATGCAAAGTATAAAATGTACTGAATTTCCTTAATATTCTAACCCCTAATATGGGGTGTTACATTCATAGTTTTGATATCTTCAAATATCGACAATTTCCGTTATCCACACCCACAAAATGTGTAAGCCTAATACAGAAAGTAAAATAAATGGTTATAAATAAGAAATATAACATGACATCATAAATAATTGGTATTGATGAGAATTTGCATTTGTATTGATAATTTGTATCAATGAGTGTTGAATATCAATATTTGGTTTATAAATGTGCATTTTCAATATATGGATAATATATTGAAGCATTTTTGCATTATGTTCTTTGCTTAAGTATGACATCATTATTTACATGAGCGTTGAACATCTATGTTTGGTTTATGAGTGTAAATTTATTGTATGTGAGTTATGATATTTCTGAATATGTGTGCTTGACGGATGACTATTTTGAGTGGTTATAAAAAATAAGTATTTTCCCTATTAAGCTTTCGAGTTTAGCATGAGTGTTAATTCGTATAGGTCTAGGTCATAGGAGTGAGTTACAGGGAACATCTGCAGGGACCAAGGCCAACAGTTAGGAGTAAAAGTATCTTTGAATGTGTCTTTTGATTAAAAAATAATTGTATTTGTAATAAAGGAAATTTTATGTTTTCCTGTAAATATAAAGATGTAATATTAGTTTTCAATAATAATGTTAAATGATATGAAATTTTATAGTATGTATATGTGTAGCAAATGTGTGATGAAAGTCCCTATAAATGAATAGAAATGTATGTTGTGACTGTTTGTATAGGTATTTAGTTGCCATGTATGTGGGTGGTTATAGGTTCCGTATAAGGGGTGTTTCAACTGTAATAGTCACATGCAATTTTTATAAAATTGGTGAATGAGCTACTCTCCATCTTACAGAGTGTCTGAAATTTATAAGGGGAGTAATTTTAGGTTGAAAACATATATAGTAATGAAGTGAGTTATATATAAAGATATGAATTATATCTCATTATTTTGAAATTTTGAGTTGAGATATAATATACTAGTTATTTATGGATTCGCTTAGATTCCTTCCAATTTCTCCCTTAGTCCTCCCAAAATCTTTTTATTGATATCAAAGTTAAGTTAGACAAAGTCAAATAAATAGAGATTTATAGATTTGAAGTAGATGAATGATAGCTAATGCTTTGAAACTACTTATTACGAGAAAGATCAAACCCATAAAGTGTGACACATACAAATGAAAGCAATATAATAGTTTGTTTTCTCCCTTACAAAAATAATATAGGCTCCAAAAATATATCAAACAACATATAGCATTTCCAAACAACAATCAACACATAATAAAATATAAATCAACAAGTAGTAGAATTTTTAACATTAAAAAACTCCTAGTGTGACGGGAAAATTATGAGACTAGTTTACTAAAATAATTTCACTATTTTCAAAGTAATAAATACACTACCATCCAATCCTTCTAACAATTTATAGATCACGCATCAAAACATCACCAACAATAGTGAATTATAATATAATAAAGCTCCTTAAAGAGTATCTCAATCTAAGCAACAAGAGGGAATAAAATAACAAATTACTTATGACGATTCCATTTAGATTGACATATAGTGCAACTTGTCAAATATATTAGGTCATATGGAATTTCCCTGTTTACTTTCCTAATCGGGATTAAAAAAACACTTAGATTTTGATTTGATTTGTCAATTATTTTGAAATTTTCTTCATTATTGGAAATATATTTATTAATAATTTTCAATGACAATGCATCATAGACCCATATATATATATTGCCTGTTAATATACGACCAATTAATGTTTGAATAAAAATTCTTTCTCGTACCATCCCATTTCATGGTCTGACAAAAATCTCTCGAGCAATGTCACAATCTTGATAAAGATTTCCTAATTAGTAATCAGGAATATCGGTAAAAAAGTTTTGCATGATTCTTTCTACATTTTACTCTTATATCATTATGGAAAGCAACCAAAGTCCATATACCACCTACCTGACACGTCGATGTAAATGTTGCACATTAAAAAACAACATACTAAAATTTTAGCTCAAATAGAAATCATTTATTTCTCTAAATCTTTGACTACGGAAATCATATTTTCCCTCCTTTTCTTTTTGTTTTGTCATTGCCTCTCTACTTTTTTATTGACTACCTTCCACTTTTCTCTTTTAATCTTTCCTTCTTCTCTTTTAACATTTTGTAAATGGTTGATAACATAGAGAGTTTATTTTATGAGTATTTTTTAATAATTAAATACCTTTGTGACAAAATTTTAAGCTTAGCTTCATATATTAATCTTCAACACAAGAATGAGGAGGATTATAATTCATAAGTTGAAACTTGATTATAATGGAATTGTTGAATTATAAGTCTTTATTTTAATAGAAGCAGAACATTTAGCAACTTACTGTTATTTAATATGATGTAAATTGTAATAAATCAAACACGAAAAAAGAAATAAAATGAAGATGTCATTGTTTAATCTACATTTTTTGGCTAATTAAGATATTGTGGCTTCTTTATAAATATGTGAAGGTCATTTTTATCAATTCAAAGTCCAAACAGAAGTTGAATTTTATAAACAATCTCCATCTACGCCAACTTTTATATGTTTGATGCCATTGCTTGGTGGCATTAGTAATGAATTTAGTCTACTCATATTGGGTTAGGCTCTAGTAATGAAAGAATTGGTGACTAATTTCATGAGCTTGCTTGGCCAAATGGGCTATTAACTTTTGCATTAATTCTAACTTGATGATCTCATCCATTAGATGCTTTGCCGAACTACCTTGTTTTAATTCATGTGATACATATTTAATCATGGTCTTTGAAAAGGAAATTTTTAATCATAGTCTTATTTCAAGTGTTGGTAAGTCCAATTGTAAATATACAATATTAAAATAAAAACACCACCTATGTTAGAAGAGATATTTTTCACAATATCTATATATTATACACATTAAAAAATCAAATATATTATTCATAAAATATCTACCTAAAGTTAAATAGTTTACTGTATAAAAGAAAATATTTAAATATGTGATAATTATAATAAATATTATAATTAGTTTGATTCATCTATAAATACATATCCGTTTTCTTGTTTCATATATCAAGAAATAAATTCAAATATTCAATAGTAGTGCTTGTGAGGATATCAATCTTATAGGTTCCAAATTACAAACTAATAACAGTGATATATAGTTAGAGAATGCTTGTATTGTAAATCATCTTTTTACTCTTAAATAATATTTTCTATGTTACATTCTTTCAATTTTAATTAACTTATATTCTTACGTTATCCACCTAATCATTCCAATAAGTCGTATTAGATTCTAATTAGAGTGTATATATCTACTTACCCTATGCTCCGTAGTTGTTATTATAGGTAGATCCTTTACATTAGAAAATGAGTAAGATATTATTCATTCTTTTAAAGTATTATATACTATTTATTTATATAATTATTATTTTTGTAAAATAGTGAGAGTTATTTTTTTTTATCAAGAGTAGAGGAGAAAGAAAAATAATAAAAGAGATATGACATTATATTATAAAGCTATACAAGGCTAAGTCACTCTACAATAAATTTTTTCTTAAGGGGAGACTTTATACTCTTTGAATATTAGAATCCACTTCAACAACCAAGTAGATTAACAATTTGATTACTTTATTCTCTCAGCTCACATTTTTAGGTTATACAATAAAGCCATATGAACATGTTGAACTTCTACTTCAAAGTTTACCTCATTTGTATGATCAACTTAACCAACAATATTCTTATAGACTACCTAGTCTTTAATAATGATCACAATAAGTTCAAACCTTGACAATAAAAAGAGGAAGATCAACAAAATGTTGTTTAAGTGGGAACTTAAATTATATTAGATTAAAATCAAGAAGAAAAAAGAATTAAAAATGCTATAACTATAATAACACAAAAGGTCATTTTCCAGAAAGGATGTTGAAATTTAAATAAGAAAAATTCCAATCCTTAAAAAAAATATAATTAATTTGATTGATGTTAATGATATTTGTTATGAAACAACAATAATAATTGAAAGTAAGAAGTTACTACTTAATATATGTTTCTTCGACTTAAGTGTTACTTTTCATATGACTTACAAAAGACAATCGATTCCATTATTATGAACATAGCTCAAGAAGATTTATGTACAAATATGATCATTATCCTCTAAATGTTGATATTAGAATCACCAAACTGAAGATGTATGATGTCACAAGCTGTACTATTCGAGAGATATAATATACAAAGGGATTTAAAGAGGTATACGTTGTCTTTAGTACACAATAAAAATGATCAACAATATTTTAAAGATAATTCGAGGCGCACTTGTACCTTTAAAGAGAGAAAAGATATATATGCAAACTTGTAAGTTAAATAGAAAGCCATTGGTAAATGTAGCAATATTTAATTATTTAATACTTCAATCAATCCAATTGAAAGATCCTCAATATTATACGACATCAAATTCTAGTACCTATGTCTAAACAAGAAACAAAGGCCCTTACCGAGGAAAGTTATTTCATAGAATTGCAGAAATATTGCTAAACTTTTGTGATAATTATGTTATGAGTTAGTAATATCATGTGGAATTTAACACATTATATTCAAGAAGCAATGTTATTCTTTAATAGGTTCACTCTGATATGTGGAAAGCACATGTTCCATCTTTAGTAGGAGTAAGGTACCTTGTCTCTTTCGTTGATAATTATCTTAGGAAGTGTTGGGTAAATCTTATAAAGAAGAAAGTTTAAGTGTTTTCAATTTTCAAAGTTTTCAAAATGCACATTGATTTGATTCTAGCAAAAAAATTAAGTTCTTAAAGAAGGATAATGGAGCAGAATATATTGACATTTAATTTGACGTATTTTGTAAACAAAAAGGCATCAAAAGACAATTTATTATTGTATACACTCTTCAATAGAGTAGCAAAGCAAATAAATAGAACATTATATTAAAGAAGAAGAGTAATGTTGAGAACTAGATGCTAAAATAAGGCTCTTGAAGTAGGAGTCAATATCACATATTATATATTAAATCAGGTTCTATCAGTTTCAATAAATTTGATGATACTTATGGAGATATGAATTGAAAAACTGGTGGACTATTCCAACCTCCATATAGTTTAAAGTCTTGTGTATGTGATGAATAATGCAAAAAAAATCAAGAAGCTAAATCCAAAAACTAGTATAACTAGGGTATGTTGATAGAGTGAAAAGGCATTACTTGTGAGATCCTACTATTTGGAAAGTCATAAAACGGACGTCACTTTTGTAGAAGAATTACAAAAGGAAGAAAAAGATAACAATATTTCAAAAACAAGGTTAAAGACTACTTTACAAGTGGAAAAGGAATTTTAAACTTCTTTTAAACTAACACTAGAGCAATATATATATTGGATAACTAGTTAAGTCTAAAGCTTTAGAAGTTCTGATTGTATAAAAAGACCACTAAATTGATTTTTAGATTATGTAGTAAAGATTAGAGTGTAAAATAACATACTCCTTTTAATAGAAGATAGATAGTCATTATCTCTTTGAAAAGCACTTAAAAGTTCAAATGCCTCTCAATGAATAGGAATAATGTAGAAAGAAAGTCGAATAAAAATAAAACTTTAGAACTTATATCATTATTATAAGAAAAGAGGCCAATTGCCAATTAATAAGTTTTCAAAATCACGTAGAATGGTAATGATCAAATGGAGCGACATTGTGCAAGATTAGTAGTGAAATGATATGCTTAAAAAGAAGGAATTGAATTTCATAAAATATTTACTTTTATGGTTCAAATTAGTGCTGTCAATGTAGTCTTATTAATTTGTATTATGTTTGACATACATCTAGAACAACTGGATATGAAAAATACTTTTCTTCATATAGATTTTGAAGAAGAAACTTATATACTCTAATTAGAAGGTTTTGAGGAGACAAAAATGAGCATAATTTGTAGATCGAACAAATCTCTATATGGTTTAAACATGTGTTGGGACGTTGGTATAAAAATTTTAATTCCTTCATCATTAGCCTTGTATACAACATATTTAATGCATACCTTTGTAGATATATTAAAAAGTTTAGTGATAATGATTTTAATATCTTGACATTTTATTTAGACGATATGTTAATTACGAGTTTAAAAAAAAGATCACATTAAAGAATTGAAGGCAAAATTAGCTAAATTTTTTTGAAATAAATGACTTGAGACGAACAAAAAAAGATTTAGAGAGAGAAATTCAATGAACATGAAAAATAAAAAGATTTGGACCTGCTTAGAAAACTGCTAATATGCAAAATTGTAAGCTAATTTCTTCTATTGTCTCAGCCAATTTCAAGTTATCATATAGAATAATATGAGCTTGTGTATGGTGATGAGAGGATGAAAATGTCTAAGTATTGTATGCATCTCTTGTAAACAGTTCGATGTTTGTCATGATTTGAATAATGACAAAAAATATACATTAATGTAGAAGTAATTAGTCGCTGCATGATAATTTTAGGGAATCAGATCCTCTAATTCGATTAACCAGTTTTTACTCTCTTTCATTAAATCTCATCCACAGATTTATATAGGATCAACACAAATGTATGAACCAGATTAAGTGACACAAGGTTGAAACACCCTAATAAGAATAGGATGCTCCAACCCAATTCTAGCGGCGGATATTAGATTATTGTAAAGAGGATTTTAATTCCAATTATATTTTTTGTCACATACGATTAGTCAATTTATATTCTTACTTGATTATAAGACTCCTAAATTTGATAGAATTTACATTTTTAATATCAACAAATAATTTTAATTCTGAGCAATTTAATTTTTCACTAATAAAGTATTTTCCAAGTTTGTGAAATACACAGACGCAGCCCTAATAATCTTGAGTTATGGACGTCATACACACCCATATCAGAAAGAGACCCGCAAAATGAAGTCATATTTGCTGCAACTCCAGTATTACGATGTCCATTTGCTCTAACGTCGACTTAAGTTATTTTATAACAAACGACACCTCCACAACGGAAATATATATAAATTCCTCTTCTACGCATATACTTCTGGTAGTCAGTACGTTTTGCTTGGGATAAAATTGCTTCAAAAGGGGTTTCCTTACTGTTCCTGTATGATCTATATTTGATGTGATAACAAAAAAAGGGAAAGCGAACTGTAGCACACATTTGACTCCAAAACGACAGCTGCGGTTTCTTTGCTTTGTCAACAAGCAATACAGCTTAGGAGAACTAGAATTCTTTTTCTTACTGATATTAGGAGTAATCCCGCATCTTAAATCTTTGTGTCTATCAGAGATTTGATTAATTATTACATATCAACTACATTCGGCTAATATCTTAAAACTCTGAAGCTTAAAAATTTAGTATGCAAGTAATTACCAGGACTGTGAAAGCTTTAGGTTGGTAATATATCAGCTAGCATGCAAAATAACAACACACAGAAACATATTATAATTCTATTCATGGAACATAAGACGTAGGATCCTTATTTTAATGAGAGACGGGGATATTTGACTTGAACAGAAAGGTGACGGAAACTGCACTCTAGCTAGACCAAGTATAATAATACTATACAGTCACCTAATCAACCCAACACCCTCTCTCTAGTATCTATATATGTGCTAGTCTATAAGCTGTATTGAGCACAGTAGCACTCAAAGCTAGCAACTTCTTAGGTCAAGGACTCATTACAATCCTAGCCCTTCCTGTGATCAGATAAGTTACAATCAGACAGGATGGGAACATCACCAGCATTTGCTGCACTTTCTGTCTTCTTATTTGCCACCTTGTTTCTTCTTCCCCAGTCTTCATTTGCCATCACCAGGCATTATAAGTTAGACGTATGTGCTATATTAGCTAAATGAGTGTAGGGTTTCACTTTCGATATTTGTCATTTCTCTATTTATTTTTATGTGCTCATTCGTCACTGAAAATTTTCAGATTTCGTTGCGCAATGTCTCACGCCTTTGCCACACTAAGAGCATGGTAACCGTCAATGGGCAGTTTCCAGGGCCTCGCATTGTAGCTAGGGAAGGTGACAGACTTGTTATTAGAGTGGTTAACCACATCCAAAACAATATAACCATTCATTGGTAAGGAACATTACCGTTCGCCATATATACTGCAATTGTATCCTGTAGCTAACTCGCAATTTTCATATTGTTTCAATGGATGAGACAGGCATGGAATTAGACAGCTTCAAACTGGGTGGTCCGACGGACCAGCATACATAACTCAGTGTCCTATACAAACTGGACAAAGTTTTGTGTATAACTATACCATTGTGGGACAAAGGGGTACCCTTTGGTGGCATGCTCATGCTTCATGGCTAAGATCGTCTGTCTACGGTCCTCTGGTCATTCTTCCCAAACACGGCGTACCATATCCATTCGCAAAACCTCACAAGGAAGTGCCAATCGTTTTTGGTAATCGACTAATTACAAATAGGCTTGAATATACATTTTCCCCCGTAGCAGCCCAAAATGGTGACGTAATAGCAAAATTTAAATTGCAGGGGAGTGGTTCAATGCCGACCCTGAGGCAGTAATTAGCCAGGCACTTCAAACCGGAGGAGGACCAAATGTCTCTGACGCCTATACCATTAATGGACTTCCAGGGCCACTTTATAACTGCTCAGCCAAAGGTAGAAAACTCGATTGTAGTAACCAGCTACGGCTGTGTAAGCCATCTCGTTTCCCTTCACAATTGAAGCTTTTTTTTTCTCGATTTTCTCACTTGCAGATACTTTCAAGCTGAAGGTAAAGCCTGGCAAGAATTACCTTCTTCGAATCATCAACGCAGCACTGAATGATGAGCTCTTCTTTAGCATAGCAAAGCACACACTAACCGTTGTTGAAGCAGATGCTGTTTATGTAAAACCTTTTGATACAGAGACAATCCTCATTGCTCCAGGACAGACCACAAATGTTCTACTCAAGACCAAACCTCAGCACCCAAACGCCACATTTTTCATGGCTGCTAGACCTTATGTCACCGGCCAAGGAACTTTTGACAATTCTACTGTTGCTGGTATCATGGAATATGAAACGTCACCCAAAACCCATCAATCAGGGTTCTCTACCAAACAACTTTCACTGTTTAAACCAAATTTACCAGCTCTAAATGACACTCAATTTGCCACAAAATTTACTGGCAGACTCCGCAGCTTGGCGGATGCACAGTTCCCTGCAAATGTGCCTCAAAACGTTGACAGGCAAATTTTCCTCACAGTAGGCCTTGGAACAAACCCATGTTCCAAAAATAAAACCTGCCAGGGACCAAACGGAACAATGTTTGCAGCTTCTGTCAATAATGTATCTTTTGTATTGCCAACCACAGCCCTTCTCCAAGCTCATTTTACCGGTCAATCACAGGGTGTTTATGCTCCATATTTTCCAATAACTCCATTATCTCCATTCAATTACACTGGCAACCCACCAAACAATACAATGGTTAGCAGGGGAACAAAGTTAGTGGTTCTTCCTTTTAACACTAGTGTGGAGATCATTATGCAGGATACCAGCATCCTCGGTGCAGAAAGTCACCCTCTTCATTTGCATGGATTCAACTTCTTTGTCGTCGGCCAAGGTTTTGGGAACTTCAATCCCAAGAAAGATCCTTCAAAATTCAATCTTGTTGATCCCATCGAAAGAAACACTGTAGGTGTTCCTTCTGGTGGGTGGGTTGCCATAAGGTTCCTGGCCGACAACCCAGGTTGGTATATACACATTATACACCATGCAAGCAATTCAATTCTAAGTAACAAGTCAATGTCATAACTACACAACCTGAGGATATTACATTTCCAACAATAATAAAAGCTAAGAAACCTGGATTATTTATATGCGGTTTTTAAGTTAAAAAAGTAGTGTTTGATGTTTATGGCAGGTGTGTGGTTTATGCACTGCCATCTGGAAGTGCACACAAGCTGGGGATTGAAAATGGCATGGCTTGTCTTGGATGGAAACCTTCCCAATCAGAAGTTGCTTCCTCCTCCAGCCGATCTTCCCAAGTGTTGATTTCTCCAGAGCTCAAACTTCAAATAAGTTTTCTTATTGCGTATTGTCCCTCCTAATGGCTTTTGTAACTCATTTTATATTTTTGTGAGAATTGTAGAACAAACTGCTGTTACCATAAGTGTGTGAGAGGCTTCAGTAAAAAATAACAGCAAGATCTTTGATGAGTCCCTATATATTATGAGATTAGATGGCGTTCATTGAAAGTTTAATGTTTTTTACCTCCAATACAAAGAGAATAATGAAAAACGTTCATCTCAGTTTCGCGTATAAGTTAGGAAACTTCTTGTTCGTAAATATAAATGATTCATATTTTATTGTAATAATCTAATAAGAAATGGAAAAACTAGGAGATGAAATTGATTGACAAAATCACTGGCTCCATGTTTAAGAGTGAGAACGTCTGCTTAAGTTGCAACTCGAGAAAAAATAAAAAGGAGTCAAATTGGAAAACTATTCATTTGGAAAATAATACTTATCGAGAATGTGTAGGCCAATCACCTAAACCTTGTTTATTATTGATTGAGTAAATCATACATCATGCTGTTGTTGTTGCCTAGATTATAAATCCTGAAGCCTTGCAAGTACAAACACCTGTACTCTGCCTCCAATGTTCCAACTTTGATAACGTGAACAGAAATAATTTATGTGGAATGAAAAGTCGAATAAATTTCAAGGCAACCCCATCCACCATAGATGAAATATATTAGAGTACAAGCAATGTGTTAAGAGGGTACAAAACTTATAATATGTTTCACATATTCTGAAGCCTAAAGGTATAAAATAGGCAGAAGGCTATTTCACCATTTTACAGACAAAATTCTTAACATGTAAACTGAACGAGTTTATTCTTCCCTATTTACACACAAAACTTAAGAGCCTACAAGAAGACAAGCCAACAATTGAAACCTAAAAATTTCCTAGCTGAAGGCTCAACTATATGAAAAAGAACATAACACAAATCATGAAACTCGAAAAGATTACTAAATGAAGGGAGAAGTATCTCTCTTTCTTTCGCAGTTTGTGTACTGTAAGGTAATCTGGTCAGAAATGATCATGAGCTAAGCCAAGTTGCGTTCACGCATCAAGGTCTCTATCTTTTCAACGTCTTCCGGGGCATCAACACCATGAGCTTCATGGTTAACTTTGATCACCTGCAACATGTCGAGGGGGTTAAACATAAGTAGAGCAATTAATATAACTAAATTTATAGTGGTAAGCCTTCCAGAAATTTAATTTTGCCTAGCAGATTGTGTAAGTTCAACAATGAAGAATGATGTTTTAAGCAAAAAAACCTTGTTAGTTTAAGTCAATTTTGGGGCAGCTTCATACTTTATTCTGACTAACATGCAAGAGAGGAGAATCTCACATGTGACAAAGGTTGTGTCATCTCCATGGATTTTCCAGAGAAATCTGGCACCAAATGGAGTATTAACTATCTAGTATTTGTGACAGCCACATGATTCAAATCATGAGAAAGAGATCTCGTGAATGGTGCTTGTTAAACTTCTAGACAGCAGATTGAAATTCTTAACAATATCTTTCAGATATTAAGGTACAACATTTCACACAATTAAAAAGAAAGGAAACATAAACAGGTACACTTACAGTTCTTAGAATGGTTGAAGATCTGTGAGATCTTTTCAAATTCCAAATAAAACAATCCAGAATTTACAGCAAGGAAAATACTCTAAATAACCCTGATAGAACAGAAGAAGAATCGACCAACATCCCTGTTTAACCAGGCCTCCCAAAGAGTTGACATATTATCAATAGGACAAACTGATGGCAACAGGCTTTAGCCAGATGTATATCTTCTTTGGACACTTGAATATTAAGAATACCATGCTTTTAAAACTAGAAAAATTCAGCCAAAAAAAAGAGGGCAAGGTAAGGTTTATGAACCTTCATTTTGTAACCATTCTCAAGGACTTTAAGCTGTTCCAGATCCTCTTCCAGTTGCAGAGGAGTTGGTGGAAGTTCTGGATATATCTTAAGAAATTTTGAATCATAGCTCTGTTTGGGTATAATGGACCAGTGTTATACATGCTGAGCATGATAAATATAATGGGTAATGTGCAAAGAAAACAACTAAGCAACCATCACAGTCAAGTCAGAGAAAACATGGGAGACAAGAAAATGCCAATTCTGTACCTGTATTCCAAGATGAAGCAAATATGGAAACTGCGGACTGACTTCTCCTAATCTGTATCAAGTTGGAGATCATGCACGAAATATTTTAAATAAGGCAATTATTGAAGAAACAAACTGATAAAAGGTAACCTAATATGCAGATACTTGAAACTTACTTGTTATAAGGAATTAGTCCCCTTGAAAAATAGATAGCATAGCCGCGATTATCCACAACGCATTTCACTCGATTGGGGTCACATGCATCTTCAGGTTTTAACGATGTCACAGCAGTGCTAAACACTGCATCTGGAGTAGCCTGCATTCAGAGAGTTAATTGCAACAACTATTCAAGGTTCCTATCAAGTAAACAAGTAATAAATTTTCATCAAAATTTCAAGACCATATTTAGTTCAGAAGAAACCTCTCTGGATAAAGAAAAGCTGAAAAATTTTGATCTAAAGTATTTTTATAACATCCACTCACATCACATGGTTATATGCTCCAAAAATAAAAACGTCACCTGCAGGGCTTTAACAATTCCATCAATTATCTCAGGATCAAGGAGAGGCTCATCACCCTGAATGTTAACTACAACATCATACTTCTTTCTCAACTTTTGAAGTGCTTCATTGCACCTTTCTGTACCTGTACAATATAGATTATTGTTAGTGTTGGTAAAATTCCATTAGAGGCACGAAATAAGCAAGAACATTAACCAAATAATGCACCATTTTGACAAGATTCAGATGTCATTATCACATCAGCACCAAATCCTCGACAACAGTCTGCAATCTTTTCATCATCTGTTGCTACCACTGTATTTCCAATAGCCAGTCAGTGAGAAAAAATTAACAAATAGAAACACGCAAGGAAAATGCCAGGACATATGGATTTTTAGCTAGAATGCTGACAAGATTGTAACAAAGAAGATGATTGCAGCTCTATTCTTCAGAAAATGAAATGTGGAAGAAATGGAACATCACCATCCAAAAAATCTAACCAGCCAAAGAGAAAACAGAAAAGAAAAGGCGGAGTACATGAATGCAGAAGAACAGAATATTAACACTTTAAAGAATCATGTTCCAAAAGACAAAAAAAAAAAAAACTTTACACCAACTAAGCAAGATGATTATGTGAATAGATAATAGCAGCTAACAGTTCTTTGGCAATCATCATCTCAAATCCCCACTGGGAGATTTCAGATCTATATCAACATATAATGAAAATACACTAGCATGCCAAATGAAATACGGATAACTTCTCCAAAGATATATTCCTTGACTGAGTTACCCAGGAATACATTTTAAATCCTTGTCAAAACTTAAAGTTATTTGAGCTCAGATATGTTGACATACCAATATGATCCAGTGAAGTTGCTAGTTTGGCTCTTTCCCAGGTTCTCTGTAGACAAGTAGCTAAAGGCATGAGTAGAGAAGTTGAGAATATGGTAGTCATATCAGACATGTCAAAAGACATGATTGTTAGTCCTTTGCCATGCACCCATGAATGCCATCAAGATAGTTACGAAATTGAAGTGCATTTATTTGTATACATAAACGGTATGTCAATATAATCTACCAGAATTTCATTACCATCTGATTCCATGTATTTAACATTGTTTACAAATTATAGGCCAGAAAATGGCCTCACTTGAAAGTCGGAATGAAGGATGATCAGAACACATTTGGAAGCAAGCATCCAAATACATGATGCCAGAAAATTATGCACGTTTTAGTTGTAAGCAGTGGATCAACACGCCTCCTAAAGATGAATCCGACCATATCGAAGTGCAAAGACTGTGCACAAGCCCCCTTAATATAATATGAATTATGTAGATCTATCGTTACAAGTAGGAAAATCTTAACTTCGATCCTTTAAAGGTCCTTGATAGAACATTTCTCTACCAACTATATACTCAAAAAGTACACTATCCTATTAGAAACATTTCCAATTGTTTTGGTGGTCGGAGATGGAATTGTCAGAGCCGATGTCCGTTTTCCTAACAAAATGTTACTCTAGATACAGAAGATGAAAACACGATGCAATAATTTGGGTGCCAACTAGAAATTTCCCATCTTTCACATAAACCGAAGAACTCTTAAACAATTCAGAGTTAAGGTCAACGCGCTAACTGACATCAACAGAAACGTGAAGAGAAAGGGCAGGAACAAGCGAAAGAGTAGAACTTTGGGTGAAAAATAGAAACTTCTAGTAATAGGTACCTGGATCATAGGTTTTCCAAGGATATTAACCAGGGGTTTTCCGGGAAAACGAGAAGAAGCAAAGCGAGCGGGAATTATGCCAACAACACGCGAACGAAACTTTCTGAATCGACCCATATAAGCTCCGGCACCGGCGGCAATGGCTATGGCTGCTCCGGCCACAACGCCGTGCACTATCCATGATTTGAAATTGAAAGAATCCGACGATTCAGAGGCCGAGCAAATTGCCATCTTTCTTAGTGTGCCCACCTTCGAGATGGCCACTGCTGCAAATAGTTTAACAAAGAAACTGGAAGTAAGAAAAACACACTCGACCCTGTGCAAAATGCAAATCGATTGAATCAAGTTCAGTAGCTTATCTGCAGTAATATGTCAGTAAAATATAAATAGTTTATTAAAAAGATAATAACAAGATAAATTATAAATATTAAAATTGAAATTACATTACCTACTGATTTGGACTAATCTTAGAATTGGTCGGGGCACAATTTCTTTGACCAAGCTCAACTTAATTTTATTTGTACTATTAATTAATCCAATTAATTATTATCATTATCTCATATGTTACTTACCTCAAGCAAAAAATGTAACTAATACACAAGTATTAAAATTCAAATCTTAATAAATGTTTAAAATGAGAGTTATATAATGTTCTATTTAATATTTAGTTTTTATTTTTAAACAATTAGTTTCTAACTATGTTGTATTAATATAATAATATATGGTCCCATGAAGCTAGTAGACATGGATTATGACTTCTTCCTGATCAAGTTTCAGGCGGAAGAGGATTTCTTTCACGTCCTTACCAATGGCCCTTGGACGGTCTTTGAGCAGGTTGTAGTTGTTCAACATTGGGTGCCCTCGTTTCGTCCTTCCCAAGCCCAAATAACACATGCAGTCGTGTGGATTCAAATTCCTAATCTTCCCATAATAAGGTACCACCCGCAGATCTTAAGGGCGATTGGGAATCTTGTAGGAGATACAGTGCGGATCGATGAAGCCTCCATGCATGCCCAGCGAGGAAGGTACGCGAGAATTGCCGTGGAGGTCGATTTAAACGTCCCGCTGCGATCACGCGTGGTTCTGGATGGGGAAACTTTGTTAGTAACCTACGAAGGTCTTCCCCAAATGTGCTACACATGCGGGATCGTGGGCCATTCTCCTACCGCTTGTTCCTGGAAGTCTGCAGCGCCCACGGAGGTTGCTCCTACGACGTCTACCACGCCTACAGGGGCATCTGTTCCAGGCAAGCAGATGGTACCAAGGGAGGAGTGTAGGGAGGAAATGACCAGCAACGGTTATGGTCTTTGGACCAATGTACAAAGAAGACGTCCCCGTACTAGTTTGAAGGGACGGATGATGACTGCAAACAACGATTCACGTGGAGGGCCAGTGCTAGGAGGATCAGGTGGATATGGGCCTGGAGCCTGTTGATCCTTCGGGGGCTCCTACCCAGGTGATCTTGGAAGGGTTAGGCCAAAGGGTCCTGGTGGTTGCTTCAGGTGGACCAGGGGCTATTCAGCCCACAAGGGCCATGGTTAGGCAGACTGAACAGGCCAAAAAGCTCACGAAGGCCTCCAAGGGGAAGTATGTGATTTTCTCTCCCTTGCTCCGGAAGACCCAGGGGCAGGCTAGCGCGACCCCGACCCCGACCCACGACGCCAACAAATACCTCCCTATCCCATTACTGTTGGATCCCGTTTCCGGAACCCAACTTCGAAAACATAAAACGAAAAAAATCAAAGTGGCGTAAAGTGAAAGAACGAATAACAAAGCGGATCACAAAACGAAAGGAATCGGAAGCGCGTGCGGAACTAAAAGGAAATTGAAATCTTAAGGAGCCATAGAAAATCGAAAGGCTCGGAAATCATAAAGCGGAAACAAATCAAAAGCGGAATCGAAGGAACGGATTTACAAAACTTCGGAATCAAAGAAACCAAAAAGATTGCAAAACAAAGGAAACAAAACACTTCAATCTAACTGAAGGACAAATTCCGACATCTGAAACGCGTACCTTAGAAAAGCATCGCGTTGGAAACTATAAAGATACTTCATCGAAACCAATTCAAACAGGTATAAATTTTTTTCTTTTTCATTTTCTTCATCTTTATTCAAATCCATACACTTTTTCAATTGGAAAATATATCCATCCTTCAATACAGTTTATCCTTCATATGCGAATCATAACCATTAATTTAAACAAAATCTTATCTTTCTTTTGCCATCAAACCGCACGCATGTCTATATATCATCAATTCAAACAAAGAGCACTTCTATATACCAAACCAATCCACACAATCATCGAACCTCCTGTTAGGAATCTAAATGCAAACAAACACATACATACCCATAGCACTTCAATAATTCAACTCAATCATCACAATCATCGGACCTCCTGTCCAGAATCCATATCACAATCAATCATAATCATTACACAATTTTGTACCAAACCATAATTCATCATACACAATTTCATAATTTAAGTCCTTATACAAATTCATAAATCATTTGTATCATTCCAAACTAAATGCATTACTAAATAATAGTGGCATTTTCAAGCCACGAATACAACATCAATTTCATAAACCAAATAGAAAGATACAAAAATCCCTAAAATACTCAACATAAGCCTAAGCTCTCATTTTAACAACAATTTAACTTAAAATACATCATATACTTAAACACACGAATATCTTGACTTTCTTTGATCCGATCTCCTGTTCGATACCTGGAGAATGGGATGAAAGGGGGGTGAGCTTTACAGCTCCTGGATAACATGTTTATAATTGAACAATAAGCAAAAACATTTTCAAGAATAAAACTCATTTCCAGTTTATAGAAATTTCATGGTAGGAAATCATCAAATATTTATTTCTCAGAATTTCTCAATTTTTCAAATCATTCATGAACAATTCAAGAACATGTATGCATCACATTTATTGATAGAAACAAAAACACATAATACATCAAGAATGGTTTGGGTCGGTCCAGAAAACAGAACGTACTACACATTCCCGCATAGCGGTCCTGTGTAGCCGTGAACAGAAC
>JAOSBK010000206.1:50398686-50411049 GCA_027568895.1 Erythroxylum shatona
GTGGGAGTTAATCTTTTACTTCTATGTATGTTCTTTGACATCTAAAGTTTATGTTTTAAAGTTTAAGTTTCTAAGGTTTAAAGTTATCTTTCTATACAGACTTCGGTTTATGAAATATAATGAATTTCATGTATATATGAAAATTTTGAGCATATAGAATTTACTTTCTGTTGCGGTATTGCATAAGGTTAGAAAGTGTTTTGAGACTTTTTTGAGTCACAAATTTTGGACCAATTGGAAATAGATATGATTGTGATCACATCACATGTAATTTCCATTCTACGCATCCATACTTAATCTATGTCATTGATTCTGCTAGTATTATGATAATTGTTTGGTTTAGTACGTCACAAAATTAGATGACAAAAGCCGCATTGATCATACATTAGTAAAATTGATGGATCAGATTGTGTTGGTATATTTTTGGAATGAGATAGCAAGTTTGCACACATTAAGTTTTCTTCTATGTACATTATCCAGAAGTACACGTAGCTTAAGTGGGAGATTGTTGGAGTTTTATGAGCTACGTGTATAAATATATATACATAGGTTTCTAAACTCAGTTATAGATCTAATAAAATGTGATCTAATTTGGTAAATTAATTGAGCCTATAGAAATATTAATTAAATAATAGTATGGGCCTAATGTAGAAGCTCATTATATGTCATTATGGTTAATGGATCCACAATGGTCTGTAAGTCTAAACTGACTGTAAAAGGGTTATGGTCCCTAAGCCAGATACATTCTTGACATTCCTCTAAAAAAGGTTTTGTTAGTTTTTTCTATTCCATAAGGAGAATTCATTTGGTTTTTGGATCTTGATTTGGAAGAACACAAATCCATCAAGTTTTGTTATTTATGCTTTCGCTGTGCAATGGATCAAGGTTAGTGTTTTTATTTGTACATATATTATTACTTATTTGAACTGTGTATGATTCTGGTTGATTGATTGTTTATAAATCTGAATAATAATCATAAAGCTAAATTTCATCTACACAGCACATTGTACACCGTCATCTTTTAAAAATATTAGTTAGTATTATCTCCTTTTACCCACCACCTTTGTCTACCACTGTACATCTTATTATATAATGTTGTATTATCATCAATTAAGGTATGATATGTTGTATTATCATCAACTAAGGTACGATATGTATTCAGATAGTTAATATTAATTTTAAGTTTCTTTTTAAAAATTAAAAAGTTTAACTTTCTTTAATATCTCCAATCAATTCAATTTTTAGAAGGTGAAAAGTTGAACAATTCGTAAAGTTATTCTTTTATGACCATAAAATTACAGGTCTAAAAAATAGAAATAACTTCTTTGAAAAAATAAAAGGAAATATTATGTACATTATGTCCCTCCCCATATTTCCACAAAATAGAGAGCCTTATGTACTGTGTTTGTTAATATTCATCATAAAAAAGTATGATAAGAATATTAAATAATCTTTATTTTTGACTATATATCTTTTTATATAGTTTTCTGCTTAAGTTCAATTTAATTACACCTTATACTACTCAAACAATTAGGCAAACTCATTAATCTAATCAAGTCTGTAATTCACCCCTAAATCCATAACTAAGACAAATCGTAATTCCTCCTCGTCGATTAAATTCTAGATTTACTTTGCTGTTGGCTTCTCTACCAGAGAGAAAAACAACATAACCTTGATTTAAAAGAGACAAGTCCTGGCAAGGTTTCTGATAGGATTGAGAAGGCTACTTCGCATATTAATTTTTTCTCCATTATAGCAATATTAGAGGAAGTGAATTTCCAAAGCAAGGGAAATTCACGCCCCGGAAGCTGTGGTATTTGCAATGATTCCAATTCTTCCGGAATGCCAACATACGTTCCATTTCATTTGCATTGACAAGTAGACGAAGAACCACCCAACTTTACCGATCGTAGTTATTTCCTTGAGTGCCTAATTTGGTCTAATGTTCAAGTAGTTAACGACTAAAGTTTACGCCAATCAAATTGGACAACTTAATTAATTGCTTAAATAAATTCATGATTCTGGTTAATATATTTGCTACTTTCAATAAATCAAAAGAAGCAAATTTAGAGTTAATCATTCTAAAATATTGCCACTGTAAAAATTTTGATATTCTACATATTAACAGTCAGGCTGATGGGATTGGAACTTGGTCCTTTTAAATTAAAAACATATGAAAAAGTCCATTGTTGTGATTCATATAATTAATAAAATGTAAGGTCTTTGACATTATATATATACACAATACAGCCTTTGTAGATACAAAAAAATGAAGACAAATTTATCATATAACTTTTCAGTACCCAAAAGAGAAAAAAAAAAAAAAAAGGAAAAGAAAACACTAGTTCACAAAATGCAGATTATCTTGTTATCTATTCTTTACAAGAAGTTATTTTCCCTATAAATGGATTTGGCCGGATTGCTGTTATAGAGCTCACCTATAGTTCTGGGTCGGGTAGTTAAGAGTTCCATCCACCAAATAATGACGAGGCAGGAACTGAACTTCTCTATAATGGAAGCGTTTGATTTTGCCAACCCAAAATTAATAGCTAAAACTACTTAGTTATTAGTACAGAACAGAACAGAACATTTGTCCATCAGGGTTTTGTTAACAATTTTTTGTCAAGAAAATTTAATATTGCCATGGCTTCCCACGAAACCTTTATCGAGAAACCTTGACGGTAAAATTGAACTGCGATATGGGTTTCCAAGACTCAGTTTTCTCGCCGGTTAATAGTCCGTATCATTACTATTTGGCTACTGCAATTGGTCTTGCTCTTGCCGTGATCATGCTCGTCTGTGTGTTGACATTCTGTGCTATAGCTGCATCAATGATCGTGATCTTCATTTACATAGTTTGCGAATGCATTTATGGGCTTCAGTTCGAAACTTCTGAGGATGACATCGAAGTAGGAATACGAGAAAATCAAGCTGGGACTTGGCACAACATTCCAGGATACGAAACACCAGACGAACTTCCATGGGATGAAGACGAAAGCAGAGAGGAAGAGGAGAATAACTTCGTTGAGCAGTTGTGTCTACCTGTAAGATATGGAGGCATAGAATTGGAAGCGAAGTCCAGAGATTGTTCAATCTGCTTGGATGATTACGAGGATGAGGATGTGTGTACAGTTCTTCCTTTGTGTAAACACGTGTTCCATGCAAATTGTATAGACTACTGGTAAATGTATCCTAGATGTCTGAGCTCTAGTATTGCAGTTTGGTTTTTAGAACTAAATAAAATGCAAAATCGTGTACTCACTTTTCCCTTCTGCTCTGCTCTGCTTCCCTTTTTTCGGTTTTCATCTATGTTCGTCAATGTTGAAAAGCCCGAGTCCATTAGAAAAGCCTGCACTAGACCCGCTTCCATATCCAATCAAAACAATCGGAAACAGAAGGAGCCCAGAACAAATTTCACCCCTTTGGAACGAACCTTACTGGTAATTAACCAAACAATGGCAACACTAAATTTCTCTTTGATTGAACTTTTGAAGTATAGATAAGTACTTTTTTATTATAAAAGTTATTTAAAAAAAATAAATAATTGATTGTAAAATTTAAAAATATTTTTTAAATAGAAATAATTTTAAAAAAAACTAAAATACAATTTTTTAAAAATCTAAAATTTAGAATTAAACAAAAGTCTATCATTTTAACTTTTCTCATATAGACCTTTTTCCGTCGTTTGCATTTATATCACAAGTTTACGTAGTTGTTTTGCAAGCCATCGGAGACTCTAAAAAAGTCCTTCCGATGGGCTTCTTGGATAGGAACGGCGAGTTTGGAGAGTCTCCAAAAGCTGTCAAACTTGTTCTTGACATCTCCAAGAGTTTCTTTGTGCTTCAATTTAAGCTTCTTCTTCTCCGATAGGTATCTTCGTTTTCCAGTACACTGGGTAGCGCAGAGAATGTGGAGATATATATGCATCAATATACATATATATATACATCTATATCTCATTTTAATATACCAATTCAATCATCCACAATTTCAGTTCACAGACTCATAGTTTAAAATATCATCACGTAGAACATATCATGAATATTTATCCATCAAAACATAACACTCAATTATGGTATCATACTTGACAAATCAAAGATGAAATACATAAACAAATGGCTTGATAGTTTCGTGGATAAAAATGGAGAAACCGAAATTTACACCATGAACAAAAGTCCAATTCGGAAGAGCTTATATGTCACAAGCGGGCAACCGGAAGACGGCTTTAGGTCAACGTGCATGTGACGAACAAAACAGTTTCTCTCTTGGCCAAACACAAGCAAATTCTATGCTCAATTCAATTCATCACATATATTCATACTTTTATGCATCTCATGCTTTTCCTCTTTTTCGAATATACAAAATGTCATAGCATCTTTCAAGGCATGACATGATCATACATCATAATGAAATTTCCAACATTCATAACAATCCAATTTCAAGCAATTAAGCATACACACACAAAAGTAAACAATTTGCCCATCTTAATAATAATTATAAACATATTACCCACCTAAATTGTTCGAAAATCTAAGTTCAATTATGCCTTTCCTCTTCTTGGGTGAGATTTTCTTGGTTTCTTAAAATAAACCAAATTCAATAACCAAAAGATAAAATTAAGCTTAAACTTAACCTACGCATAGTTTATCTAGGTTAGAGAAACTAAAACCTAGTTTAGAAATCCATAACATCCATCTAGAGTTTCTCTTCTTTCTTCCTACACAAACTCATTTCTCTCTCAAATCCCTTTTGTTTTTTTACTAAGCAAGAAGAAAGATGAATAAGATTACCTTAAGTAAGTTGATTTATCCTCTTTCTTCTTCTTTCTCCTTCTTCCCTAGCTTTCTCACGACTTCTTCTTCTTTTCTCTTCTTTCCCACGTTTTCTCTCTTCTTTCTCTCTTTCACGATTTTCTCTTCTTTTTTTCTAATTCCCACGATTTTCCTCTTCTTCCTTTAAACAAGACTAAATTTTTGTCTTGACTTTTCCATTTTGCCCTTCATTTAATGTGATGTCCATGTTGCCCCTTCTTATTTCATCTAGTACCTTCTAACTCCTTAACTAAATCCTAACACTTCCATTTAATCCATGCACCCATATGTAATTAAAAAATTCATAAATAAGCTCCATAAATTTCTAATTCAAGAATTCTCATTTTTCTTTACTCGTGACTAATCGCCAACAATTTATCATTTAATAGTTCTAACTTCCAAGAAAAGTTTGGGATCTAAGAATTCTCCCCCTTAAAGAATTTCGACCTCGAAATTCTTACCCGAGTGATCAAACAAATGGAGATAATGTTGTCTTATATTTTCTTCAGTCTTCCAAGTAACTTCTTCACTCGAATAATTTCTTCCAAACTACTATATTCAGCAAAATCGCTCAATTTAGTTGCTTATTTAACTACCCTACTATCTTAACTGGTTCCACAATATATCTCAGGTTTCTTACAATTTCACTACCCTTTTTATCGAACTGCAACACACCTCGTCAACATGATACGATACTCTCAAAACACTTTTATCCTCTAATTGCTATTCTATATCTCTTCAGCGTTGATCCACGTAACTCTTCTGTTTTTCTTAAGTTGAGCAAATTCTACTACAGATCAATTTTCACGTTATATGCAATCATTCACTGCATTTATCATATTTAATTGCTTTCACATTTCAATTTTTTTATCATACCTAAGTTTCTTTAACAATAACAACATCAGTTCAAATTCATAAACCTAATAATATATGTCAGCTACATTTCATGAAACAAAAATTCATGCACTTTTTATAGCATATTCAACTTCTTATGCCTGAGTCCAATTCCTAACTGACTCCCATAGTCACTTTTGATTTGTTTAATAATCATTCATTCCTTGAAATGGAACATTTAATTCACGCGATATGATTCGATAAAACATCTCTATCATAAAAAGGTTTCTTACCTCAATCATCCACACTGTTTCCATAATCTTTATTAATCAACTATATTCATCATTGCTGTTTCAATCATTATTAATACCTCATTAAGATCAATTTCAACTATTCATGATATTTTAATAATTTCAATCGCTGTAACACTTTATAGGATCAAAATATTCTTTATAATAAAACTCAATGAAATAAAAGACATATTCGTTTACTCTTATTTTTTGGTATGTACCATCAAGATCATTACATCTTATGTACAAAAGTAATTTCGGCAAGTCACCAATTTATATCTCATGCTAATGATACGTCAATCGCAATTAATTCTGAACAACCTCTAAATATTCTACGACTATTCAAAAAATACTCCTCCATTGTAGTTACCTTTTCAACATAATCACTTATATCATACTTCCATTGCGTTACTCTGATTCATCTCATAATTTTATAGGGATCATAGATTACCTCCTATACCATATCCAAATATAGATCTCATATGTACTCAATCACATTATTCACCAATGTAACCACATTATCGGATATGTACTGATAATAACTGGTCGACGTAACCTTGAGCACTTCTACATATATCACAATCATTTGTTTCATTTTCCCTACGTACATTCTTAATCAATTTAGAATTATAGACACATAGCCATCTTGAAATTCGGATCTCAAATTCACTAAAATTGATTCTAGAATACTTAAACCCATGCATTTCCCAAGCTTCATGGACTAAAACCTTTCCAAAAATCTAGACCTTCGGGTTGATTTTCTATGATAAGTATGATTAGGTAAATGAAGAAATTTGATAACACTTTCTTCTAGAAAAACGTTCCCCATTGTCTTAAGTTTCTAATGACACCAAAATAATTCAATTTGGTTTAGTAATCTTAAAGTTATATGCAGAACATTTTTGGACTATTTTTCTACAAAAACAGTATTCTATGCTCAACATCCATCTAGAAATTGGGGCTCTTAGAGACTGAATTAAGACTCTATTACGTCATACAATTTACACCTATGTCTCTAGTTTACTCCAAATTAAAAATCATTCCATTTAGATAACTACATAACAAGTTATGCCTAAAATACTGAAGTATATTCAAGTTGAACAGGAAAGTTTGCCACGGTGAAGCCAGAAGTTGGCCGCCACGAACATTTCCAGAATGGAAAATTCCTCGTGAATTCCTACAAGTTAGCCAAGGTGAACCCAAGAGTTGGCCGCAGTGAACTTTCCAGAGAAGAAAATCCTTCAAGTTGGCCGCGGTGAACCAAGGAAAGTTGGTCGCGATGAACTTTCACAAAAGCCTACATTTTCCAGATTTTTCAACATCCAACATCTCACATCTAACACATCTTTCTCTCATACCATCCTTCTTATAACACAATATCACATTACTTTATGTCTTTTCTTAACTCAAAACTCATTTTTATTCATCTCAAAACACCTATGAAACTCATGTATATAAACATATACGTATATCACCCAAAACAAAGCATACACCTTTCTACCTCATTTACTTTTCATTCTAGCTTCATTTAACCATACCCAAAGTTTGCCTAGGTTAGAAAACTCAACCTAGTTTAGAAATCCATAAACATCCATCTAGGGTTTCTCTTCTTTCTTCCAACAAAAACCCATTTCTCTCTCTAATCCCTTTGTTTTTCTATCCAAATAAGAAGAAAAGATGATAGAACTTACCTAGAACAAGTTGATTTCTCTTCTTTTTCTTCTTCCTCTCTTCTCCCACGATCTTCTCTTCTTCTATCTTCTCTACGTTTTTCTCTCCTCTCTTTTCTTCTCTCCACGATTTCTTCCTCTTCTTCTAATTCAAGACACATTTTCTTGTCCTTCCAATTATACCCCTCATTAGTCTTGTTCTCCCAATTTTGCCCTCCACTTAATGTAATGCCTACTTTGCCCCTTCTTTTGTCTTTTAACTACCACATTATACTTCTAACTCCTTAACTAAATCCTAACAATTCCATTTAATCCATGCAACCATATGTAACTAAAAACATTCATAAATAAACTCCATAAATTTCTAATTCAAGAATTTTCATTTTTCTTTACTCATGACTAATTGCCAACAATTTCTCATTTAATAGTTTTAACTTTCAAGAATAGTTCGGGGTCTAACACATACATTACAGTAACATTAGTATGTGTCAAAAAGATGTTTTATAACTCTTGAAATCATGTCTCTACAGATGCTACAATACGAGATAAATGAAAATAAAGAAAGAATATACACAAATGTAGGTAGGTCGTAGCGGACACGTCACGAGAGTCACTACTACGAAGTTGGCGGTAGCTGACCTAAGAAATGTTGAGGGGAGTCAGACCTCGCTGAGTAAGCTCACACTGCCCTACAATACCCAATGTTATGCTTACAATCATGCATGAATATCAAAATACATACGCGTCATGCTATACATCCAATCACATCAACAACACAAATAAATTATACGGAAAAATATTTGTAGACCCTAATCTCCAAGGGTAAACACTCACAACTCTAAACTTCGAATGATCGTGAGTAGTTATGAATCACCAACGGCCAAGCCATGCTCTTATACTCATATAGTCCTATCTTATACTCATATAGTCCTAAGGCTCTCTTAATCCAAAGAGGCCGCAAGGAGCCAACCATCACCAACAGGCCAACCCTGGCTTAAAGCATCCAAAGTCATAAGCATCACAAATAAGGGTCTGATCGAAAGCCAAGCATAAACCAGAATCGGCCCATAACATATCTCAATATCATAAATAAAACAACTCCCATAGTCATAACCAGTGTGCATCAGGTCCTGATGCATACTCATCAGATGGCACATGCTACGGATCTTTTCTTCCCCACAATCGAACATAGCAATACATATCAAATTATTAGGCATATAGTTTATCAAGTAAACATTCAGTTATGCAATGACCAATGCATGTATGCAATACCCAACCTAACGTATCCTCTCAATTAATTTGATATAAAGGCTTATACTAAAGTGGGTACGCATTACTGTATATACGTGTTCGCTATATAAATATATAAGTATTGATCTATATATATATATATACACATGCATATGAATGTAGTTATGCACTGCTACATGATGTCATCTATACCAGCATTGAACAATATTCATTTTCTAGCTAACCTACAGTAATAGTAAGTCGGTATGAACTTATCTGATAACCAAACTCGTCTATTTGAACGTTTCGATAGGGCCTGCTCCTGCTACACCTAGTAAATCCAAAGAAAAATATATCAATCAGTGCTAATTAGAAGTTATTGGGCTTAAATAATAATTTAGCTATCATCCGAATTGCTTAAGTAGTCCATTTATGAAATTCAGAAATTTCTTCTATTCTCACCTAAATGTTTTGTGATTTGTAATTCGAAAACCATTGAAAATCTCACTATGGTTCTTTAGAGAAAAATGATTAGTATAATTTTTACAATTTTTAGAAATTTTTCACAAAAGTGACCAAGATGGTCATGGAACATTACCTCTGGTGATCGGAATATTCCTCCGGTCACTGGAATATTCCCTCTAGTCATCGAAAAATCTTTAGTCTAAAAAATCAACAATTTTTATACCAAATGAAAGTGCTTGATGAGGAGATCAACTTTCTCTAAAGCAACATACTCAGATTCTCAACAAATTTGAATGAATTAAAGAAAAACAAGCAAAAATCTAACATCTTTTTCTGTCGATCAATGACGATCCAGCGGAAGCTGACAATGAGATCATGTGGCTTTTATTCCTGATGTCGAGAAGAGTCGAATGGTGGCAATGGTGACCGGCAACAACTACCTTAAGTGAAGGATTGACGATTGGCCTTTTTATCAATTTTTCTTCTTAGTTTTTGCGACAATTCTGGCGATGATGGTGGCTAAAATGGGCATGGTTGTGACGGGCTCTTCTAAAGGAAGAGATTGATATATAAAAATAACCGATTCGAGTCACCAGTGGTGAAGAATAATTAAAGAGAGAGAATTCATGAATAGTTGCGGTTCACTACCGGTTGAACCTCTAAACCTTAAACCTTTCCTTCGACCGGTTCGATGTCCGATTCAATTTTTAAAACATTGGTTATTGCAGAAAGATGTAGTTTAAGTTAAGATTATTGAATCCTTTATGTTGACAGCTATGTGCCTTTTCTTCATGAACGTTGGTTGTAAGCCTATAAGTAGGCATGTTTCTCATTCAATAACATATAGGAGCAGAATACTTTTCATCTGCTTATATGATTCTACTTAATTAAAAGAGTCTACCTTATATTTAAATTTTTATAATTTTTCTTATCTCCAATGGCAAAGACGACAAAGAAGGCAAAGAAGGCTCTTTTTTATGGAAATTAGCAAACAAGGCTCTTGCATGTTATTAGATATTACTTTGTAATTTACTATCACACTTCCACTTTGTATTAGTGGATAGACAAGGTAAAACTTGTATGTTGTTTCACAATGGCCAACTAGTTTAATGATATTTGGATGCGTAATTACAGTTAGGTACCTTATTTCTGCCTAACAAAATAGGGAAGAAGATTTTTAAAAAAAATAAGAGGAATTGTATTAATATTAGCAAAGCTAAAAAACATCATTACAATGAGTCACTTAATTTGGATACAAAAGTAGAAACCTCAAAATAGAGTACATCAATTGATCATAACAAATCACATTGGCTAAGTATCTGTTGTTTGTTAAAAACGATCCTTAACCAATTTACTAGATATCACTGGACTTCAATCAGTCACCACCATATGTTTTGAAAAGTAGATAAGTCGACCAGTGTAATGATGTATATGATTAGTAATTATCTTCCATTGAGCACCCAAAAGGGACAATCCATTCTAAATAGGTGGAATATCTCATTGTGGACTATTTGACTTAACCCTCTTGTAATCCATATGAAAATGATCATTTAAGGTACCTCTTCTTTTTGGTTTTCTTTCTTGTTGATCTTCTTTTGGAAATAGGGGAACGCTCATGAAACCTTTCTTCTATCTTAACAAGCCTATCATTCTCTGGTTGTCTTAGCAGCAGGTTATTTGTTGGATCATTATCCAATACATCAGATTCATCATCTAGCTCTTCTTCCATGAATTGTGAATTTTGGGTAGAAGTTATATCTTCTTGGCTAGTAGGTTCCTTTAACCGAGAGGTGTGTCTAGATACTATATTGGGCTTCCCACCTTCAGTATCTAGAGTATCTATTGCTTAGTTAGCTAGATTCTCATTAGCAATAATTTGTACACCCACAACCTCATCATTAACCACTAGAGAAGATTCAACCCCCAATAATTCATCTTACCATCTAGTTTGAAAAAATTTCCCTGTAGGAACCCATTTCTTGGTTGAATTATAAGGCTTCCAGGGATATGGCACTATAAAAAAAATGTCGTTTACCAACGGATATTACCGATGGAAAACCTTTGGATTCTGTTGGTAATATAATTGGTGACAGAATCCACTGACGGACAAAGGCGTCGTAAAAACTATCGTAGGTAAATTTACCGACGGACATTTTATGTAACCGTCGGTAAATTTACCTACGACTGTTTTCTTTCCATCAAAATATTTGCAGATGGTATTGGTTATTCCGTCGGTAACATTACCGACGATTATGATTTCCCGTCGGTGAGTATATCGACAGTTCAGCAAATCCTGACAGTAAAGTTAGCAATAACTGTCAATATTACCAACGGTGATTCTTTGTTTTGTCAGTAAATATCATAGATTTTATCAACTATTTGTGGTGTTTCGTCAGTAAATATAATAGATTTTACCAACGTACATATATTTTCTATCGGTGAATTTTTTTAAAAGAAATTTTTGAAAAAACCTGACATTAAATTTTATTTCATGATCTTATGGTTAACACATAATCTCAACAGTTATTAATTTTCTATGCATAATATTTTGATTTGTTTATATATTTAATTTATTTAAATAAAAAGTTTATTGATGATATAAAGTTAAAATTATCTTAATTGATAATTAAAACATTAAATTGTACACAATAAGTATTTGTAATTCAAACAAAATGACTACAAGTAGACTATTGTCCTGGTGATCACGGATGCTCGAAGGTACTACCCTCCCCTTCAACTCACCCACCTCATTACAGAGTTAAACTATGTACTCCATCAATGTTTGCACTGTGCTCCGAAGCTCATTGACTTCATTGGTTGTCAACCGTCTACTAGATGTTGTTGTAATGGACGTGGAGGATTGCGAATAACATGTGTTCGCAAATGAACCTAACCCGAAGATTCTTCCACGATGGTCCCTACCACCCATTACATCAAGATATATCTGACTCTCATCAACTGCTTCTTCGTGCTGAGATTATCGCTGAATGCTTTCTTGTATTTGGTCCTATTAGGAGGCAATGTTTATATTAGTAAGTGATAATTATTAAGAATTAATATTAA